>BMAO01032332.1:0-44778 GCA_019973975.1 Trichonephila clavata | reverse complement strand
GATTTAGGAGGACTGGGAGATCCCGGGTTCGGTTGCCCCAGCTATTGATGGATCGGTTCCTAACCAACCATTTGCAGATCTGCTAAGTGAAGCTGCACTCAGTGAGGTATAAACGGTATATCATTTTAAATTAAAGCAATAAATTTCCTACATGCAGCCAGTTATCAGATCATGCAGCTGGATAAATGGTGGAGTTGGACGGAACTCAGGTTGAAATTCATTGTAAATGTAGCATGAATGAATTTTCATAAAGATGCAGCTGCAGTTAAATCTCAGAATGAATAAATTTTCATGCTCTAAATTGCAATTTTATATTTTCAAAGCCAGCTCTAAACATTTTATAAGAATTAAATCAAGATTGATGTTTTGTGTATTTAAGAATGAACCATCATTTGTATTTTGCTTTATTTTAGAAAGTTTATAAGATTTACTACATGAAAATCGATCACCCAGGTACATTACCTCAGAGCACACACATTTGCAATTTGGTAGTCCTTAATGAAATCCATGGGAGCTATAAAGAACAAGTATCAAAACATGAGTTCTAAAATTGTTTAACAATCAGGGTATGGAAGGATTTTCTGCTGTAGAGTTGGGATGTCAAAAGTTATGATGGTTACAGTGCACATAAAGCAACCTGCTTTTATGGCGGTGATTTATTAAAGTAATTAAAGGAAATATTTGGTGGAGTCTAAGGCGACTACTGCTTGAAGGTTATGTTATTTAACCAATTCCATGCCTGTAATTTTGGATCAGTGCTGATTCTTTAAAGTCTTGCAGTTTCTAGTTCACCGTCTTTCTTCTTGGCTCTTGCATTTAGTATATTTTTCTCAAGTTTCATGTATTAAAATATAATCAGGATTCTGGAGGTGCAGCAGGTTTGCATTATATCTATGTCTATGGAGATTCTGTTTTAAATGTTATCTGTAGTAATTTGTATAAATTTTGGAAGATATTCTTGTGCATCAAGAGCAGAGGCACTGAGCTACTAAGGCAATGTGGCAATTTCAGTCTGAAAGGATGAATTCAAATATACTTTAGCTCCATTTTCAGATTCAGTGTATTTTGTATTAAATGAGCCTCCTTAGATATAGTACCTTTTCTCTACTGTATGGATTGGATTTTCCATTATGCTTTATTAGATTCAAATGTTGAAAATTACAGAATGCCAGCATGAACAAGATATACAATGATAAAATAGATTATTTTGTAGAATTGTTTGAAAATAGCTAATAGATAAAACACAAATAAAATGAAAAATTAAGATCAATTTCCTCTTTAAATTTGGCATCCCTAACATACTTGCAGCTAGTTAGCAACTTCATCGGAAATCAGATTTGCTGGAATGAAACGAATATTTAATATTGTATTAGGCAATAACATTTGAAAGAATATTATGGAAATGCATTACAGATTTTAAAAGATATATTTAATCTGCTTGAATTCAATATATAAAAGTATTTTATTCAATGATTAGAATTTGGACATAATATATATATAGAAGGAACTAACAGACTAATGATAGATTGTAGAAAAGACAGATCAAGTTTTTGTATTAATAAATAATGCTTTGGATATATCAAACCTGCAGTGCAACCATCTCTTGACAGGCAGAAATAGTTTTCTTTACTCAAATTACTTAAAAGTTAGATTTAATATTTTCATTAGCATCATAGTGGATTTCTTACTTTAAAAGAGCAAAACAGGTTACTTAATAACTTGCCCTTAACTCAGCCAAAGACTGAAAGGTTTTACTACTTCTTTAAATAATTCGACTTTAAGTTAAAGACAATGGAAAAGCTCAAAATAGATATTAGTACATTATCCTTTAATATAAACAGGATAAATATCCCCAAATATATGTAGAAACTCCAAAACCTGAAGAATAGTACTTAGCATTTGCAGTCTGGCACTTAAGCACTGTTTTCTAGGGCGTTTGAAATACCTCTCTGGGTTATCATTTTAAAGTTATCTCATGTTTTATGATTATTTTTCTTGTTCCAGTTCTCTGCCTGGCCTTTGTGCCTGTTTAGTGTTGCAGAAAATCTTCATTTCTTCTTGCCCCAGTTATGTATAACCTTTTATTAATCTTAGCATTTGTGGGCAGGGCTTTTAGATGGTGCCCGAAATGGCTCCCAAGTGATGCAATAACACTGGTATAGGAATTTTATGAACAAGTCAATTCTTGGACAGTGTCTAATTATTAATCTGGATCTGTGGCTAAATTTGAGTTAGTGGCTTATAAAGGCTATTAGAATATATTTGAAAGAAAATATTTTGTGGCTTTAGAGATTGAATATTTTCTTCTGGTTATGTGCATCTTATATATATAGATTTATGATTCTAAAGATTTTATCATTGTTTACTTAATATGGTATAAAATATTTTATAATAATGGGTCAATGAGCCACTTTTTAAACAATGTGATCACTAAAGTTGGATGACAAGAAATTAATAATCAGATTATTGCTGCACTTATATCAAAGTTCTGGTGTTTTATTTCATAAATTCAGTTTCATATATAGCACTGCCTAGATTCATGAGCTCTGTAAATTTGGTGTGTAGTGTTTTCAACATATCACTAAAATTAAAATGCATATTCTCCTAAAATTACATCTATTGGCATATAATAAGGCCTATATTAAAATGAGATGTATGATTTTAAAATGAAGCAATGTCAGTTCATAGTTGACTTGCAGTTTAATTCCATTAATATGTTGGTATAATTGAATAATTTTGATTAAATCTAGTAATTATAACATATTAATTTACAAAATTAGAACTCTAATGGGTTATTAAAGAAAACTACATTAAATTTTAGTTGTTCTCTGTACAAACAAACCAGGCTTGCCTCAGGGTGGCCTACTAGCAATAAGTTTGGCTAATTTATATTTACAATTATGTGTAATAGCTAGTTATTACATGATCCAGACATGAATAATCTAAGTGTTTTGAGCAAAATAATGGAGGTGGCCTGTTATTACTTTTATCTGGTGTGGCCAATTAAGTGCTAGTTAATTCTAATTGTAGGATGTATCGACATATGTGGGACTATAAATTTACATGGCCCAACAGTAGTAGACAGTTTATGTGCTTGTTCTAAGTACACTGGAATTCCTTGGCTATATCCACTATAACAAATATTATTTTCAAATTATATTTATCATAACAATGTGTAATAAGTGATAATTGTATCTAAGAACTTCTGATTTATAGCACAATAAGCATTTAACAGAAGAGCAATTAACTTATCAAAAAGATGCTCTTTAGAGTTGTACATATTTTATTTTGAAATAGCCTTCAATCATCCGTGAGTTCAAAATTATGAACAAATATTTCCTATTCAGCGAGATAAACTAAAGTAGCCTACCTCTTAAGATTTAATTCAATAAAAAGAATGGTTGAATATGTTCAAGATATTCTTAACAATTGCCGATAAATTGGATATACTTGGAAGTTAATGTGGCATTTGATTTAACTGCCAAAATTTTGTAATTTAATTTCTCATTAAGAGATGTTAGTTCTAAAATCTAATCATTATGGCGTTGCCAGTAGACATAAAAGTCAGTTCTTTGAAGTAAATATAATTCTTAGCTCAGTAATATGTATAAATGGATGATCATATAACTCATATAAATAATTACAGCTATTATTCAAGTACCCATCAACAGATTATTAAAAATGTTTACCTACTACTCAAATTCTATTTTCGATATTTTCAATTCAAGTGTATACATGTAAGGTATACTTTAACGGGAAAAAGGAATGAGCACTTTACAAGGGTCATTGCACGAATATGGCGGACAATTCCGTAAAGGTGATCCTTTTAATCAAATGTCATTATGTTTAACAATATATTTTTCACGTCACTTTTGGTATTTATGTAGAGTGGTTAGGAGGGGTGCCTTGAATCAGATTATCAAATCGCCATGATATGGACAAAATTCGCAGACCATCGCCAAAGGCCAATGTATAAACAGGTTGTGGTCTATATTCTATCACTCAATGCAGAATCCTTACGCCTTGATAATTTCAATCATTTGTAAATAATGTTTACAAGTACTGAAGATGGAGCTTTTCTATCACATGTTTCTAGAAATAGAGCAATTAGTTCAGATAGAAGAGTGTCCCATAATGAAGCGTGTATGGTATCGATATCTATTTCTATAATTTCTGATAGGACATTCTATTCCAGTTACCAGTTGATACAAAATGTAGAAAATCCTTTAGCACCACCACAGTAGCATTTAAATTTTCTCGTTAATCGTTTACTTGTATTAGATTATTTTTCGCCTGGTTGGTTCACCTGTAGAAATGTTTCTTAAAGTTTTAATGGTTGTACTTTGTTTTGAATCGATCTACCCAAGCGTCTTTTAGTTTTAAATCATTTATTCATTTGAATTCCTCTTGAAATAGACACTCGAAATTTAGGTACCAAAATTAGGTTGCCCTGTTTTATGAGACGCCTATCTTTTAAAATTTCAAATGGATATTTTGCAATCCTTAATAAAGATAATTTTAATATTTTCATAGGACTACAAAATAACTTTTCTAGTTCAAAGTTTTCTCATAATTGATAATAAATTTTGAGACTCATAATGCATGCCATGTGCTAGGTGCCATTTTTAAAATCTTTTTGTGCTCTCTTTACATGCCTAAAACATTACAAAGACCTGGTAGACTATTTTTGTGAAATTTAGATAGATCTTTCACTAAAAAGATTATAAACTCTAGGGTGATTCTTTGCTTTTTGTAGGAAATTACATTTTAGAGACAGGCACTATTTTAATGAAAAATTAGTTCTATTTCTCCCTCAAACATCTGTATGAAGTAAAATCTTAAAATTTGTCGTTTTTATTTATTATTTCGATAATACCTAATTAAAAATATACTTTGAGAAAGTGAAAAGAACTAAAATAAATAATATTTTACATATTATACATATTTAGTATTTGCTTGCCTATTTTTATATACTAATGGCCATTCACTTAATCATTTTCTATAATTTTAAAGTAATTTCAAATTCATAAGTTTTCTTGTCATTTTGTCTTTTAGACATAATTTAGGATACATATTTTAGGTACGCTTTAAAATGTTCTTATGAATAAATAAAAGATTTTGCATATAAAACAAGCACTACTCGACATATTGATTGTTTTATTTGAATTAATTGTATAAATTTCTTTGAAACTAATGTAAAATTAAAATCTGTGCTGAGATACTTATGGCCTATTATACTTTTGGAATAAGTTAGTAGTTCAAATGAAAAATTCAAAGTTTATAGATCAAACACAGAGAAACTACCCATTTAAGATATGTCAGAAAGGGGCATGTGAATTTTATTTGTTTTATTTTATATTTAAAGTTATTTCCTCAACAAACATATAAGTAATATACCATTTTAGGTTCAGAAAATATCTTTCTTACAAATAAGATTGCAAATCAGTTTTTGATATATAATGTCCTGGTTTTCCCTTATTAGATGAAGATTTCTTAGAATCTGGAATACCATTGGTATTTTAGCACAATATTATTAACTAAATATGAATTCAAATCTAGATAGGATCTAGTTAATTAGCAAATCTAGAGCCAAATCATGCCCCAGTAGTCTTGATCAGGACAGTAGAACAAAATTATTAAGTTATTGTATTGTCATCAGTCCTTGACAAGTGTGCAGAATTTCAATTAATTTGGCTTTTAAAGTGCGTAAAGGCAGGCTCAAATATTTCTGTTACATAAAGTGAGCTTATAAATCAGCACAAAAGTGTCTTTTTACAGATCCTCTACATGCATATTCATAACCTTTTAGCATAATCTAAGGCTACCTGAGATATTTCGGCTAAGGTTTGTGCACCAAAGTGTGTTGCTACTCAGATATCACCGATGCATTTCACAGGATGTGGTGTCTTAGGTTGTAAATCAACTCCTGTGAAACTATATGAGTTTAGTTATCAGTAAATCTCATCTCGCCTGTTGCCATATCAAAATATAGGCGTGCTCCAGGATATATTAGTATGCAGCTGTGTAAGTAGAAGATACAGTATTCACCAGGAGAAAACTTTGTAGAGTTGTAGCCTTTCTTGAATTACTAGAAAGGCCAAAAGTGGGATTCATTACTTGGTATACTTTGGAATTACAAATAAAATACATTTTTCTGCATAATTTATATTTTTCACAGCTGCTTTAAAATTTTCATTTAACTATCATATATATATACATATAAATGACTATATAAATGAATATGTAGAATATCACATATAAATAGCTATACAACCTTAGGATGATTTGTGTATTCAACAATAGGATGGAGATAATTAGATATATATTAAACACCAAAGAGAACATCACCTCTACGTCTAGTATTAAAGCATCATCCCAGCGTCCATCTCCTTCGGCACCAGCACCACCTTGTCAAATTTTCTCTATATACCGACAAAAGTGTGGCAATCTGTGTGCATTGCGTCACTCGACATGAGGAAGAGAGCATGCGACCATATCAACCCTACATATGTATAATTCAGATATAGATTTTAACTTTTATAATTATTAAATATATAAACTCCGTTTATCTTCTCTAATTTACTTTAGCGATTAACGTTAATTTTTAAAGATAATGCAGGAAGTTTCATGCATATGCCTCATGCATTACTTATTGGATGGGAAGTGACACATCAAAAATGTTGAAAATGTGATAGATGTGTTCTAATGCTATGTCATCATTTGAAAATAAATTGGTTGAAATATTTTGGTTGCCCTTCTGGTTATCATACAAATATACAAGCAAACAAAATAGTACATGGTTTGATTTGTTTTTCAAATTATAAGTTATATTAGCACCATATGTGCTTATGATACATAATAGTCTACTGAGATTGCCAATGTATTAGAGCCATAAGAAGTTTTGGGAGTAATTTGCAAAATCCGTTGATTAGGCATAGAAAGTTCTATACGAGATATTCTAACAAACAACTTGGTATAAGATTACCAGCGCTTTATCAGTTAGGTGGAATTAGAATAAGTTGAAGACAAAAACATTAGATTTTATGGAAGATCAGAGACAGCATAGAAAGCTCATCAGAAAAGCGTATCTTGTGACCACCATGACTGCATATGCAAATGGTAAGAACTTACAGGATACCTTATATCATTCACAGAGTGTAACGAGTTTACTTGGCTGAGACACTACATTATGTACCAGACATTTAATTGTTTTTAGTAGGGTTTTATTCAGGTCTACTTAAGATTTTCTTTATTCTTGATAAAGAAATTTAGCCAGAAGAATTTCAAAATAAAATTGATGTGTCTTTTCTTTGCCTATTTCTTAAGGTACTATTAGGTTTTAGATAGATTCGGCAATTAAAGAGTAAAAGAGTTTAGAAGATTCTCAGTTGTAAAATATAATTCATTTTGGTACAAACAAGAAGACTAAATTTTGTCAACGATAGATTGTAGATTTCTTATTACATTTTCCAGAATCAAGTACGAATGTAAATTCCTTTCCATATTATTTAAAAGTGATTTCTTAAAGTAAGATGAATATATTGAATCTATAGATACAAAACTATCGTTTGAGATTTCTGCAAAGGAAGTAGTGCCTTTAGATTATTATCAGATATGCTATATCTTATTTTCATGGAGTCAAAACAGAATAAAATATAATCACAGAATCTGACTTTCATTTTGGGCTGGAAGATTTAAAGATATTTTATATATATAGTTTGAATTAAATATACACGAAACACAGACTACAGCATAATTACTGGTATATATAAAGGAATGTCATTGATGGAAATTGATTTTAGATCATTTAACATATAAATATGTGTTTGAAGGCGCCATCCCGCTGAGCAATACACATGTAATTGTTAATTCAGTGCATAAGTGAATATTTTGGTGAACTAATCCCACAAATTACTGTCTTAAATCTATGAGTGGAATATTGAAATAGACTTGATTAATTAATTGTAACATATTTGTGCATTATTATAATGGTTAGATATTACAAGAGGAATGCTATAAGTTTTGAATCTAGATAACACGTTTATTTCTTGGATTATCAAATTTTTTTATTCAAATAAACTGAAAAAAATCCAGTGAGATGAGTCAGATAGTTGTGTTTAGAATTTGCAATATAAATGAGTTTCAAATGGAAATGAAAAATGGTGTTGTGGTAGAGCTTGTTTAAAGTTGAACATATATTACTGTGATGAAATGGGATGAGCAATATGCTTGAACTGCTGGATTCAATTCTAGTTTTCTAGATTCAAGGTTGTGTTGCCAGTTTGCATTTGCTTTTCTTATGCAGACTTGAAAAATGACAGAGAATTATATGAGAGCAAGGGTGTAGGTATTACTGTAAAGAATTTTTAATTTTACAATAATTTTTAAAAACAGTTATAGTATATGAAATAAATGTACCACTTTTGAAATTCAGTAGAGAATGATGCTTATAAAGGTAGAAGAATCTTTTCTTAAAGAAAATATACGTTTCAGAAATCAGGCATGAAGCCATTTCAAGGCCACAAAGAATCATTTCTTGCATGAAACATGTCACCAAAATTCTTTTCCGGTTTTCAGCTTTCTATATTGCCAATGATCGATGTTTTCTTTCTTCTGTTTTTGCCTGGCCTCTTCAATAACCTGGAGGAAACAGTCTCCATGAAGAATTTCAATATTTAGCCTAGTTGTAGTGTAGTTTATCAAGCTGCTCTTGCTTTGCGTGCATTGTTCCTGATTTTCAAGATTTTAGCCACTTATATGAAGTTTAGAAGGTGTGCGATGTGTGGGAGAGCTTTTCGAGAATATAACTAAGGAGATTTTAAAATGTGGTTTATGGGATGTCGTGAGAAGAACAATTAGATAAAACTGAGATTCTAGGATAGATTTTATTTTAGTGAGGTCAAAACTCTACTTGCATTTCTAAAGGAGTTTGAGGTAGAAGCCACTTTCAGGTCGTTCTCTTTGATCAGTTTTCTTAGGTTTTGTTCCACAGGACAATCCCTTTGCTGGGGACTTGAGTGTTTCATGCATCTTGTCAGAATGTTTGGTATTTTGCCATATCTGGCTGTAGTCAATTTATTCCAGATGGTGCTGGGAGTTAAGATAAATGAAGCAGTGATTGAAGTGCATAGTAATCTGTTTTTCTTGTTGAAGAGTTTGGTTTCTCTGGAGTGCTATCTGGCCACATGGAAATATAACAGCAAAGCTATGCACACTGGGTTGGAGTAGAAGGTGCAGTTTTTGGTGTAAGAAAGTGTAACAATCAAGATCAGTGGGCTCAAGACCACATCCACAATTTAAATGCAATCCTTTAGTAATTAGATATAAACCTCCTCCTTTCTGTGCTTTGTGGTGTGATGGAGTATGATGAGGCATGGTTGGGGTCATTTCGATAATCTAAATGAGATTTCAGGTTGTGTATCAGGTGTTATTTCTTAGCCAGTTTGTGGAGGCCCAGCCCCAGGCAGTTTCCGCGACAAGATGGGTTTACAGATCTATCTTGGGATCCACCCACCATCTATCTTATTTTACAGGTATGGCTCCTGATTATCTTTTAGAATAGCTACAGAATGGTTCTATATGTGTCTCAGGACATCATTGTGATAGGTTTTGACTTGGCGACATTCTATGAAACACGTCCTTGATCAGTCATAAGTTGCCTAACATTTCAAATCCTTCTTGGTATTTCCTTTTACTGCAGTAATGGTCCCAATGCTTTCAACAGGAAGGAGAATAGCATTAAAATACTTTTCTTCTCCGTTCCTTAGTATAATATAAATTAGTCATTCGTTACTAAAGATGTTGCTTCATCAGCATCTTTTGACTCAAATAACAGGATTTATTGACATAGATAGTAGCTCTGGCTTTGCTTATTTCTTCGGTTAGAATGGGTACGGATGTGACTGTTAGGAAAGGAGGTTGTGGAGAATGGCAGGGCGTCATGCTGGGCATCTCGTTTAACTGAAAATTAAAACTCAGAGCAAGTTTCAGAGTACGTTCTGGTCAGTTTGCTCGGGCGTGGTAAGTGCAGGGTTGCGTGATCAGGAAAGTCCTCTGAGTGGTAGAACAGTTGCCCTCTGCCTTTCCTTTAACTAGACAGGAATTTGGCTTTAAATGTCAGATTGGTCTTTAGAATGATCTCCCTTAAATAGCATGTTGCATGTTGGCGTTTTCGACAATAAGTTAGTTAAGACGTTAATGGGTTGGTTTCAAAGTATTCCATTCGTCAGTTGCAATTACCATCAGTAAAATTTTCTAGAATTCAGTTTTTATCTTATAAATTTGAGAGAATATGTGTTTAAAAAAAACAGAGTAACTTTATTTTGAACTGATTTTTGATATTTTATGGATATAAAAAGATATTATGTACAAACAATATTACAAGTATATTACGCAGTTTATCAGAATTTATACATTTTAGTAGGGTTGCAATAAATAGTTTGTACAGAATGCAACCAGATATTTTATAAATGTGCTAGACCTTTTAATGATAAATGTTTGCAGCATACACATTCTGCTTATTTACATTTAACAACAATTTATCCTCGTCATGCAGAGTTAATTCTCCATAATAAGAAATTTAAAATTCTATTGGGTCTGTATAAACTTTATTTATGAGTTATGGTAGTTAATGCGAACTATCAAAGGGTTTGTTTTCATTGCGATTCTTTTTATATAAACATAGGTGGAAAGATACTCATGGCTGTATGCATCAGGCAGGCATCAGGCATGCCACTCTTTTAAACCCGGATATAGGCAGGAAGGGCAGACCCACTCCTTCTCAGCAGCCTTCCTAATCAGTTTAACAAACCTGTGGATATCATTGATATCATAAACACAACATCTCTTTCATTCAAGCATGCCCTAGGCACCTTACCTCTATGCCATGTCTTCAATTCTGGATTCTACACTGTATACCCAGTGTAAATTTAATTTTTCTACTGTTTGTTGACTATTTCAGTTTATAGGTAGGAAGGTGGTATAATAAGTTTGAGTGGAACATATCAGTCGTAAGATATCAGTTCTATAGAAAGTAAAAATGTGAACAAATTCAATAAAATGTACCGCAAAATATATGAGACTAAATGAAACATTGATCAATATTAGGGAGATTTTAAATTTGTTTTAAAAGATAAATGAGAATAAAGATTTTAATATAAAATGTGTTTCTTTCAAAATATGCTTTAAGTAAAGATTATTATCAGATTCTAGATATCAGTAATACACTGATCTAGATACTCCTCTTTGGCTCATGGTTTCATTTTTGGAAAGATAGAGATCACAGAATAAAATTAAATTTCTATTTTAATTTAAGTTATTTTATTTATTTTAATTTTCTTCTGTTACATATTTTATTTCATTTTAAAAATCTTCATCCTTCTGGCAGGCTGTATGGATTTTAATCAAAAGAAGATAGCACAGCAGAAATTTTGAAGATAAATAGATTCCATATGATGGGAAGAAGCACTAGCCTCCATGAGTATTAGAAGGAGGGCGAACTTTCTCTATTAGCAATCATATGATTTTTCCAGTTTGAAGTACATTGATAATGAGATAAGATGAATCCCTTACAAGTATATAAGGAAAGCCATAAAGATGGTTTCTTAATGCATAAACCACATAATTCTTGGGACTTTATTCTTCCATCTAATAATTTCAAGACCAAATCATTAGAATAGCACTTGTTTCATTTATCAAGGCTCAGGCAGGAAGAAGAATGAAGAAGGCAGAAATGTGGGCATTTAATAATCCTTCTGAAGAGCTAATGTAAGAATAGTTTGATAATTTTAGTTCTCATGAAAGTAACTTTATATTTATATGGAATAAAGAGCCAGTTATAAAACATTTAATTTGTAGTTATCAGTTTTCAATTCAGCTATTAGAATTTTCATTATTGTAGAAGATAAAATGAGCATTCTGCAGTGAACCATTTTCCCTGGAAGTTGCACCTACTGCAGAGACATACTAAGTCAGTGTTTTCAGGCTGTAGGACACCAGGAGCACATTGAAGAGTCAAAATAAAATTTTAAAATTATTGATTTACTGGAGTAATGTGATCATATGTATAATATAATAAAATGCATGCGATTTACATTGACATGTACAGTTATAAATGTATCAGTAGGTACAATATATTTTACTCATTATGCAATGATCCCCGCCGAGCATCATGGTCAGGTATTTGACGTAACATATCATGATGTTGCAGTTTTATAATTGTCCGCTGCCGAAATTACAGATTACATGATTCGCTTCACAATAACACCGCTTCCATGGCTGCGTATGCCAGTGTATATTAGGAGGTGGAGAAAGAAAAGTAAACGATTATCAAAATCATTAAGTCATATAAAACGCATGAAGCTCTTCTTTTATTTTAGCTCCAAGCCTTCGGAATAATTTGTAGTAAACCATGCAAGATAAAATCATTACTTTGAGAGACATGCTCATACACAGAATGATAACCTTTATTTATTAGGACGTTTACTACCGCCTGTGGCAATTAGAGTTAAAAGATCGTACTGTATGGCTTTAGCTAGAGTATAGTATTGTACAGAGGACGAGGATGAAATTATGAACAAATATAGATTATGACTTTTGGAAGCACAGGAAGCTTGCACCATTAAATGCATTAAGTAAGTAGGTAGTATTTTACTAGATCCTTCTATACACAAATAATATAGTTGATGTGGGAGTGGATGAGGTGTTTTCTTAGCTGGGTCAAGACTACTGCAAATGGTTGCTCAGTGGAAGTTTGGATAATTTTACCTTTGAGGGGATGTTCTTGTTCGTTATGAGCTATTTAACTAAAAGATAGTTTTTGGAATGAACAAACAGTTTAACATTCTAATAGTATTCTTTTTATAAAATTATATCTTCAAATTAAAGGTGTATTCTCGTCGATAGAATATTGTTACCTATTTTTCATGGAATGGAAGATAAAATTTTTCTTCAAATTCTTGTAGTTTGTATATCAGGTAAAGTCGTTATTTTAAGAATAGGCACTATTAAACTAATAATGCGTGGTTAAAGATTCAAACAGATGGTGGTGATTAAATTGCTTTTAGAAAACATTTGCTTTATGGTTGTGATGAGCATTTTATTTAATATTTTACGATTTTCTAGAGCCTATAGATGCAGATTATTGATTTTCTGCTCTTGTATAAAGGCTGATCAGTTTAGATCGTCTCATTTATATTATAAAATTCTGTTCTTGATGCAATGAAATGGGGCCCATATCCAATTGCATTGCTTCAGTATTTTATATATTTCTTTTGAATTGCATACTTTCAAAATCCATTTCGTGAACTGGGATCAGCCTAACCCATCATATTTTTGTAATGGATTTAACTTATAGGCAGCACTTTATTTCAGTTTGGTTTTGAATAAATTGTAATTCAGATTGTGGAAAAGTGGTTTTCAAGATATATTTATGTCTCCTCCTTTTAGTTAACATTCAATTCAGTCTCAATTATGATTTAGAAATTAAAACCATTCATATAAATGCTATAACGTCATGGATTTAAAGAATGTAATGGTTATGTCTTGAAATTACATTTTAAAACAAAAGGCAGTATCAGTGTAAAAGTTTAAAACAGAGTTTGAATCTGTCTTATAAGTAGTATTGATCATAGTATCAGATGGGTTAAGAATAAAATTTCTTGATCTTCTAGGCTATTTCTTTGATATATCAGTATAATCAGCCTGCTGCCAGCAAGTATTTTTCCTTCTTTGTTACGTTTACCTTAAAGGCCGTTCGTTGTAACTGACTGACCTATTTACCATATCGACCTTTTCTTTCCAGGAAATGCGTCAACTTGTTTCGCTATCTTGCCTAAACAAGAACAATGAGTAAAAGTTTCAATTTCTTTTCCTTCTTGACAAAGTAGAAAATGTTTCATTCTTGAATGACAGGAAGAAACATCAGATGCTGGACTTGGTCATAGAATAATAGAACTGAAGAGTTTACATTTAAGTGAATCTTCTAAGATATTTTTAATTAGGCTATCAGTGTATAGATCTGGTGGAAAGAAGTTATTGCCAGAGTTTTGGGTTAGGTCAGCCTGCCATTTGAAGAATCCTTAGTAGATGGCGTGCTTGCATTATCAAATTTGAATCAGTGTTCTTTAAACCCTTGTAGTAGTTTCAGAATGTTGTACTTTCCAGTAGAGGTATCATCTGCGCCATGACTGTAGTTCAAGAATTACAAAGATGCCTATAATATTTTAGTGTTCCTTAAAGTGCGTGTGAATATCACTCTCAGGATTTTAGATTTCTTGACACAATGCAAAGACGGAATGCTTTTAAATTCTTGCACTGCTGTGATTTTTAAGTCAAAATACTGTGGATATGTAGTCTTAATTTGACTGTAGACTTGGTGACCTTTTGTAAGCTCAAATTAAGTTGCTGGGTTTGTGTCAGAATCATCTAAACAGATTCATTGTGATCCTGTCAAAAATATTTATGACTAGATAGTACGACAGTACTAATAGCTCAATCCTCATCCTGTAAAAATTAAATTATGCATCCATAGCATAAACATAGGTTTTGTTTCTGTTGGTTATTTTCATTCTTTTCAATCTGAAAGTCTCTTTGGGCGATAGAAAAAGATCCATTAAAACTATCCATGTCAAACAGCTGAAGAGACCATTTTAGAAAGAAAATTCATATGAAGCTTGATGTAAAATAAATATAAGGAGCTACCTACTATATAACCTAGAATAAATTCGTAGGCAATTATTTTGTGTAATGTAAAAATAATTCAAATTCTTTAGAAATTATGTACAGTGTTATCTTTTGCAGTTGTAATTCACCATTTCCATTTTGACTAGTTAATTACTGCAGTTCAGGACAAGAAATGCTTTGTTCAAAGTTAACAGCAAAACTCTCTGGTTTTATTAATTTGTATAAGGATATAAAGCATTTGAAATTTATTTCACAATAAGGCTGTTTTTAAAAAATAAGGCTCTTATTATTAAAGATGTTAGCACCGTGATAGAAACGTGACAGGGTTAGGCATATGTTTCAACCCTTTCCTGTAGAATTTTTGATGCCAGCCTTCATAAAAGTGTGTCTTCTCATCTTCTCAATAGTCTTCTGGAAAGTGCGGGCCAATCAGAATACAAAATATTATATCAATGGTAAACCAAAAAGATTCTTATGGTCTATATAGCTAGTGCATGTGAAGATGAAATTTTCCATTTCATATATCTCTATGCTTCAATTTTAAAGGTGCACCAGTTTCGAACAGACTTTTACGTTTTATTCATAAGATTAAAGTAATAAAATTATCTGATTTTCCATATAAAGTAATTTATTCAGAATAGATAAATTTTGAATATTTTAGGTCAAATAAAGGCAATTAGATGGCACCTGTTTTGGTATTATGTGTTATAGGTAGTTTCATCAATTAAGATTATATTCTACTTCTCGGAGTGACATTTGCAATTTTGTAGAGCAGAGACAGTATACAAACGACATAGCTTTATAGAGATTCAAAAAGACTTCAGGATAAAGGTTAATTCAACATTTCAGGATTGTCAGTTGCAGATGCTTTTCTCAGTTTTCAATTAAATCATTAAATAACTGTATTGAAAGGCTAAAATGGGATTCTTTTCGTGATCTAATTTGTATTTGTCCCAAGTTATCATAATTATTGGCTGCAATTTAAAGTGAATAAAGTCAACTACCAAGCTATTTTGGAAACACAATAATAGTTTAATATACTAACAGAAAAGGGTGATATGTAAAAAATAATAAACTAATATTTAATGCAAGATATTATCTCAAATTTAAATACTCGGAAGATTCTAATTTAAAATTCAATAAAGATGCATTGGATAATTTAGAATACTTTTTGAAAGGATTCAGAGTGTCAGCTATATTTCGACCTCTTCAATGGAATGCTGCTTCAAATATTGAAGCTAAAATTACACTTCAGCTACTATTGTTGCATATTTGCATGACCATAATGAAAATAGAGCTTGCACTGAAACTGGCCTAGTGAACCTTTGTAGATTAAATAGAAGGGAAAACAGAAGGCTTGCATAAAGGCAGTATTACATAATATTTTAATGATTGCAGATAAGAATGATCTAAACGTATTTAGTGGAATAAATATACTTTATTAATTTACATTAGTCATTTTGATTTTGGTCAAAAGATGTACAAATCATCGCCAAACAATCAGGCAGAAGCTAAAATTACGAAAGCTTATCCACCAGACTTGGTTAATGTCTAGAATTGATAGTTATATCAGTTACAAAGTCTCAATACGGCAAAAGTTAAACCTTTTCAGCAATTTGTTTTGTTCATTTCTTCGTTTAATATATTACAGTATTTTTTTGATTAGGTATTCTTAAAGTAGATGATTAATTCAAATAGTATACATTATTTTTGATTAGAAATGTTGAAGCACCATCAGAGACTACAACAGAAGACATTGAATATATCACGCGTCCTTTTGGTTGAATGAAGTTAATTATTGAAGGCTGGGAGATGAGAAGATGATCAATGGGAATTTTAGTAGACATTAGATTTATAAAATTACTAATTTAACCATAAATTGCAGAATGGTGTATCCTTTTAGGTCATGATTCTTCAATTCTGCAATTAAAGATATTGGCCTGAAAGTTAACCGACAGCTATTTTATAAATTTATTAGATGTTCTTCATCTTAAACCTAATTAGATTATCATAAAAAATCAAATAATCTGTCATCAATTTCATTAAGATACTAATATTTTATCTTATCTCAAGATTATATTTGGAAGTAGCTGGAACTGTATACATGACCATGCTTGGAAATCTGACAGTAGAGATTAATAAATGTGATTCGTCTGATAATCAAATCATCTAGCAGCAGTCATCTTTCTTTTCTATTTCTTTTAAAAGGAGCTTAAATCTTGTTTAGTGAAGTAATGTCTTAACTCAGAGCTCTATTTTTATCAAAATCCTAATTGCATCAAGCGTAGCTTGATAGGGAGGCACAATCAATTAACACTCAGTTCGTCTTAGGTGCGTTAAGACGCATGTGACTTTTCGTTGGAAAATACATGACAGTGCGAACTCAGAACCTGAATAAGTTATGGGCAAAGGCCAAAATGGGTCTTCAGGACCACCAATAATAAAAGAATGATAAAACCGCGTTTGGAGCGTTTGGTCGTTCAGACATAAGATTAATCTAAGCACGGCAAATTGGAAGAGATTGACAATGAAGTGCAGCCAGCGTTCAAATGTTTTAAATAATTAGTATCAAATTATTTTCTCCCAATTATGTAGTGTGAAATAGATAATGTTTGACAGGTGATTCAAATCTTTTATCCAAAGGAAAGTAACTTTATTTGGAAGTTAAGTAATTTGATTTTTCACAATTATAAAATAAGAAAAGCTAAGGATTATTTTAACACTGAAATAATTATTATCACACTCGAAGATTTTCTTATTTAAAATATAAATTTTAAAAGTGTGATATATTGCGTTGATTTATTAAAGTATTTTTGGGAAGAACAGAGCAGTATTCCTGAAAAGAATCTGGTACAGAGTATAATTATATGCAAGTTCATTTTAGATTTGCCAGATAGAAGTTTATATTTATCTATCCTATTTTCTTGGAAAATATCCCATTGTATAGTTTCCGTAAAATATTTATTTTGATTTATATCAAGCATAAAAATTCATATGAGTGCACCTAAACTTTTTCTATATTTAAAAATATATGGAAGATAGTAGAGAATACATACAAAGAAATAATTTAAATAAATTAAGACAGGGCATGCCCCAGTTTGAATCGCTGCTGTGTATGATAAATCAACTCCTCATATATGCATTTTCTCTAATTAATATAACATGATTGGCTATTATATATTCTGAAGATCAATATGAAAGAAGCAGAGTAGAATAAAGACACTTCATAGTTCATTATTATATGATGCGTTTATTAATCTTTTTATTGTTGCCTACTATAATAAGGAACATCCGTACTTAAAAAGATGGCCATTTGTTCATTGGAGCCGACACAGTTTTTATGCTTTTAACTGCGGCGGTGTCAATGAACCCATTTCCGTCAGGAGACAGGTGACATCTCGAGCAGTCAAGAAGTTTCTCATGGAGAAATATCCAGGTGGACACCTGGCCACAATCTAAGGAAGTCAACCTCTGTGTACAGCCAGTTCTGCTAAACAGTAAGGTGCCGGCAGGATCCCATGGCCATACAGTTTCAAAGTACACCGCCCAGAAGAACCTGGATAAAGAAGGTGATTTCTGAAATACGTCAGAGCAAGTGACTTCATCACAAATATCACTTTCGTAGTAGGAAATTAATCATACTAAAGAGACTCTGTAATCCCAGGAGAGAAACGCAGGGGACGATCCCTGTTTCAACGGATCTCCCAGCTCCAGCCTTGTAGGCCGCCCCAGCATTTTCAGCTCTCGTTTAACGCAGCCTTCATCAGTAGCAAATGCAGTGCCTCCATGCTATCTGTAACAGAACATTATCACTTGCTTTCTCACAGCAAACCCAAGCCCTGTATTAACTTTCTTTAATTAAAATAAATTAGAAGTAAAATTTAGTTGTTAAAAACTAGTGAAGCTCTCTAGTTCATTTAAAGTTAATATATCTTAGCTATACATGTCTAATATTTTTAAAATCCAAAAGCAATCTGTTAATGTTACTTTTAAATACCTTACAGAACATATAGGCTTAAAAATAATTTCCATAAGCATGACTTTGTTATTTCTAATCACACAATTCATTTCATCAAAAGCAACATAACTCCTTATCTATTGTTTGAGCTACAAACAAATTTATTAACAAAGTCAATGTATTGTTCAAATTACCTTTGTACTTTAAACAAATATCCAAAATAAAAAAATAATAAACCGATACTTATTCGTTTTATCAATCCAATAAAAATTAATTTACTTTCGTCTATCACTAAAGAGAAATTATAATATTTCAGTTTGAAACTCAAAGAATGGGGATTATTTTTATATCGATATTACTTATTTGTATTTTTTCATAGTTAATTTCAAATTTTCATAAAAGTTCAAGTATATGATTATTTATCAAATATCTTACATTTATAGCAACACAGTGCTATAGATTTAATCTTCATCGACGTTTAAATTATGAGGACTATACTTTAACACCAAGGTGTACTGTGAAAAAGTTTTCAGAGAAGTAACTATCTTCAAAAATTTTAAAAGATAGCAATCTGTAACAAATAAAAGCTTTATGATTATAAGATATGTGGTAATCAGATGGCCCATGTATGAATTGAATATCAGTATTGAAGTTTTTCCCAACAATGCTTGATAAGTTAGTTATTTCTAGTAGTTCTGCAATTTTCAGACATTTCCACTTTACTACAAAATGTTTGAGTTTCCAGAAGGCGCTAGAAGATCTTGTTTATTTATCTTATCAGAGGCAAAATCTAAAGTTATTTTGCTAAAGTAAAATATTTGCTTACTGTCAAATAGAAGAATTAAAACTTAACCATTTAGAAAAAAATTGCAAGTGCAATATCTGAACAAATCGAAACGATAGCGATCCATTTTAATTTTCGGATTAAAATATTTTATTACCACACTCAGACGTGATAAAATTATAATTTCATGTAAAATTTAATGAGATTTTGTCTAAAAGGTATTCTGAGTTTTATAGTACTAGCTACCAAAATGCTAAACAGGAAATGATAAATAGGCAAGGGCCAGAAACTAAAATTCATTACAGCTCACTAAATATATAAATACAATTTCTATTTAACAGATTAGCTAATATAACTAAACTAGAAAATAACCAATAAATTAAAGAAATAAGCAGAAATAAAATAAGAAAATATAGAAAATTGGATCAATATAAAGATACTAATAATTTTTGTAAAATCAAAGAAACAATGTTGCATTAAAATTTCTGAAGAATATTTATTAAGTTAAACTGTACATTGTTAGTCTTTATATCCAGTGGAATAGTTAAAGTCTTATATACATATATATATATTCATTTAATATATATTCATTGTATATATGACTCAACTCTATTATTATGAGATATGATTAAAGTACTTAGAAAATGTCTATATTAAATATTCATTAAATGATGATAAACTATTTCTTGATAAATAAATACTATTATATTTTTGAAAGTGCACATTTCATAATAACTATTATTATCAAAGCAAATTAAGGAGTCTCACAGAGGTGGCCCAACCAGTAATAGTCTGGCTAATATCTGTACACTGTGCTAAAAATTGATACAGACTCTGAATTTGGTTACTTTTTAGATACATCGATGATTCAGATATTTTCAGTAATAAGTTGACTTTTCTATTTTTAAATGTATCACTCTTTTAGAATTAATAAAATAGCCAATTACAATATAGAATGTAAATTTCCTTGATCTAGAATTAAAGTTAGAAAATAATGTGATAAAAATAATATTTTGATAAAGAACTCTTTTACCCAAACATTTTAATGTATAAAATGCAGTATTAGAATAGTACCTTAAATTTCAGTTTTTAGAATATCATTTCTAGATTATAAAAGAATAATGATTTAGTATCTGAAAGTATTGAAATTAATAAAGGTACAAAGATTCTTTCAAAGTTGCCTAGACTATAGCCTATCGTAATTTTATATAAATGCTCTTCAAGTTATAGCTATTGTTATTTTTATTCAATGTATTGTTTCTGGCGTTTTCTTTACTCAGGCTATGAGTTTTCTTAATATATTCTTAGTTTTAGTTACTAAAGATATATAGATGAATATCATTATTCTGGTTTGCTGTTTTTGTGCATTGATCAGCGTACCTCCATGAAATCAACCATCAGGTGGATTATAGTTCTTGCTCATTACATTAAGCCATTATTATGGTGTATTCATTGCTAACCTCTTGCAATATTTTATCTATACATATTTATATTTATCTATTTCTTTAGATTCATATGTGTGTTAATGTGCAATTTCTATTTTATTGCTATTTATATTCCTTACATAAGTTTTGAGCTTTGCCTTGGTTTATATCGGCGCTATTATATTTGAAATTTCCACTGAATGGAAGTTTGAGATCCTCATAATGCCATTTAATCCTTGCTACTCGTCAGTGACTCGAATCATAATAGTTTTTCTTGCTTCTGTTCTCTTTTGTTTTGTCATGATTCTATATTCTTAGTTCCTTTAGTCTGATCTTGGATTCTTAAGTTTATTAACATCTTCTTGCCATTTTATTTTACTGTACTCTTCTCTCAGTTATCTGACCTTATAACTTTTCTTTTAATTTAGGAGAACTCTAAAGAAGCACCTTAAACAGAAATCAGTTTTTGAAACTGTTCTTTAATATTTATGTGATCATTTGAAGCACATTTACGATATAAACATTACATGAAGTGGCTGCACTTCGATTTATACATATTACCATGGAGAAAAGGCAGGAGGTTGCAAATGAGTTATTTTTGGATACCAAGGGATTATATATAATGTGTGTGCTTCTTCCTTATATACAGATACAAATATATACTCTAATAATAATATGCCATTATGATCAATAAAATAAGAACAAAGAATCAGGAATTATAACAGTATGAATCAAAATGGGTATAAACAGTACAGTATCAAATAACAATAAATATATTATTTCAGGCTATTTATCCACGTTTAAAGATTTTAGTTCTGATTACCGTAACTACGATAAAATGTTGCTTAGAATAATATAGCAACCTATTTATGAATAAATAAATTTCAATTTGAACGTATTTACATAAATGATATCTTCATGATTACATTATGAAAATTTTCGATATGATTTAATTTACTTATTATTAGATTCAATTCAATGCCTTATATAGAAGAATAAATAAATTTAGTAAGCACGTAATCACCAAACATTATTTTCATATATTATTTTAGAATATAAAAGTAAAATAAGAACATAACTTACATGATGGTAAATTTCATTAAAATAGTGCTCCAGCAAGACAAATAATATAATTTATTTGAAATTCATTGGTAGGAATAGAGTGAGATATGACCATAAAAGCTCGACCTCCATTTTGAATCTGTCTCTAGATGGCGATACTTATTATTATTTTATTTGTCAACGTAAACGCAGATGAAGAGGACTTTTGTGAAATAAACTTTCCTTCTAGTAGTAGATATTTATAAAGATTTCTAAGATGCAAATATTTTAATGAGTTACAGAAGTCCCGGATGATATTTTAAGACACCGACCATAATCTAAGAGTATTTTTCTTAAGTAGAAACTTCCTCTTTTGTATATTTCAGGTTTACTCAAAGCCCTACAATTCTTATTCTTGTTCTTTTATTAACAATGATAAGACAAAACGTGGGCAGAAGATGAACAACTCAGAGGAAAAGATTCAGATTACCGCATAGAATTTCAATGTACGGCCTTTCTTAATGCTTATTTTCTTTCTTTTGTATTTCTTTCAAGCATGCCCTCATATTTTGCGTGCGCATCCACGCCACCAGATCTTAAAGATTTTAACATTTCACAAGCTACCTCTACAAAGCATTTCGACTGAAAAAGGTTTTATTCCCAGGAAAACGCAACAGTGTAATATTTCTTTTTTTAAATTTTGTTTACAGCAACTTAGAACATAAGTAAGTATAAACAGATTAGAAAAATTTTGTTTTAAACAAAAGAAGGTTTAAAACATTAATACTTTTGCCTTTCTTAATATACACATGTTGTTTTCTTTTGAATTCTCTGCAGAATCATACAAATCCTATCAGAGAGTATTAATCGTTTAAAGTCTATCGTTAGAATGTAACATTATAAAGTTTTAAATTCTCGAGGAAGGTACAATATACGTTTCCGTGGTATTTTGTCTGTGTCCGTCATGATGTGTAGCCATGCTGTCAATCCTTGTATGCCCCGTCCATCTTATTGCTGTGTGCTGTGTATACTGCTCATGTATGCTGTCCGTATGCATGTATGCTGTCTCCCGTATATGCGTATACTGTCCGATATGCGTGTATACTGTCCCATGTACTGGCATCCCATTAATGTGTACTATCCATTAACTAACCATGCTATCCATCCGCGCGCGTCATGTATGCTATCCATCCATGAAGATGTATGCCTCATCGCGCGCGTGTGTAATATGCTATCCATCACGCGATTATTATGTACTAATCCACGCGCGTGCGTATGCCGAATTAATAATAATAATATTAATAATATGCTGTACCGTTTGTGTGTCCGTCAAGTGTGTCTGCCCGTGTGTTCGTGTCTATACAGGTATTCATGTATGTTCGTGTGCATTAAAGTAGCGATATTGGTCATTTTCCTTGCATATACAATCTCTTTCAGGTGGTATAATAGCTCAGATCAGAAGAGTATGTATATCTTGTTGTAGAGGCAGTAATTCCTCATTTCGATAAGACCCTTTTATCTTATCTAGAAAGACATCACAAACCATTTCGTCATTTCTTGAAAATTATTATATCCTTCTGAAACACTCAGATGCTTCATGTAAGTAATAATTAATCAAACAGCTCAAAGTGTAGACAGGAAGAGTAAGATAAGACGGTGAGTGAATATGGACGTCTCTGTATTAAAGCTTCCTGGGAGCTTTGGGGTTAGAGTAGGAGAATTTTGGGCCAGCCAGGTCAAGTGACAGGGACAGCACCTAAAGATGATACACCTCTCTAACTACAAGCACCAATGGGACGTTTGGGCTCCTCGACCGATTTAACTGCATCACGATTTCCCTGTGGCGGGTCTTCAGCGGGTATAAATCAGACTCATGACACGAGTCTGGAACCTAGACCACTAGGTTACTAGGTTCACGGAGAATGAATTTTATTCATGTACCAGCCTGAACAGCACAGCATAGAGTTGGTTTTAAGACACAGCAAACTTTCTATTTATCATAAAGCCATACTGCACATGAAGAAGAGTGCCTAAATTAGTGTGTTGAATTTGGAGGCAATTGTGATTTGCAGCAATGGATTTATGCATGCATCTGACCTAATTTGATATTGTCGACTGACTAAGCCCTTGAAAATTGAAATAGAAACACTTGTTGTGTGTATATGCTCTATATTTGATATAACCTCCAATTATAGGCCATTCGACTTCCATGTGATATTATACTGGATTATTTCTGTTTTATTTTAGCAGATCAGTTCAAAGTAAATTCGAACTTTACGGCTGATAAAGTATTCAGATCAGTCGAGTTATTTCAATGAATCATCCATATGTATTCCCTATGATATGAGACTATTAAAACACAAATAAAGTCAATACTAAAGCATTTGGTACAGTGTTTCCTCAGGCTATGGGCACACCTCCATGGTAGGGATAACTCTGCCAGGGGCCTTAGTGAAAGTCAAAACAAAGGATTATTGTTACAAGTAAACAAACAAAATGCATTCTGACATAAGCAAAATAAAATCACATATTTACTGACATATACATATGAGTATTATCAATTACATAGAAAATGATTTCTGATTAATTTAATAATATTAAATTCAGAGACGTATTTTAATTTAGGCAAATCTGATTTTATGGTTTTAATTTTCCTTGCAACTGATCTGTATACAGTACGTAAGACAGAATATTTGCTCAAAGATATCGAATAATCCATTTAATTTTTCAAGGTGCAAAATTTTGAGTAATTCAAACATACCTCCTCGTACAGAAATGGTGTACACAGGAGATTTGGTTACATATTTATCAAACCATGCAACAAAAGTTAGTATAATAGGTTTGGGATAACATGATTCAAATTCTAAAAGTTGTTTATGATTATAAAATCCTGGTATTATAATTCTAGTTCAAATATTTTTAGAAGAAGTAAGTAGCTAGCTGATTCAAAGATATACCAAATTTTGTTATATATTAATGAAGTCTATGAAAATTCAAACATTTCATGCAATGAAAAGGCCTTAGCATTTTCGATGAAAAACTTGTTCTAGGATAAATCAATTTAAAGTTTCTTACTGTAAGATATCTAGAACAGTAAATTACTGAAAATTATATACATGCACATGATAAAAGTTACCATATTATATAGAATTCATTTTTATGTTTAAAAATTCAGATTTTCAATTACCTTGTTACCTAAAGGTGCAGATGATAACCTTGAACCATTTGATTTTAAATAATTAGTTATCATCCCCATATTTTTGTTTAATATTTAAAATAACCAGGAATATAGTCCTTCTTTTCTTTGAATATTTTCTTTTCCATAATATTGGCTAGTTTTAGCACTTTCGGCAGGCTTCAAACAAGATATTTAGATTCTTTCTTTTACATCTATAATCGTGAAATGGCAATTTTCTGCTTCTTCCCAAGATCCAAATTAAGCGCCTTTTATTTCTTTAAGGCTTTCAAGTACCAGGCTTATACTCTGATACTGCCTAGAACAACTATATTTAAATGCAATTTCCTTTGAGTTTCTTGAGCCTTCTCAAATCCACGCTATCAGACTCTCATTCTACAGTCAGACATCTGGCACATCCTTTCAAGACTATCAGAATTCTTGTAATAAATACTGGACCCATTGGCTTATATAAAAGTGTAAAAGTGTGCCAGCAATGGTTGTGCGGTATATAATTAATCCCTTTATTACCAGATTTAAGGTGCGATCATTTCTAATTCCACCGTTTCGTACTAGACATGCATACATGATGCTGTTGAAGGAGGAAGATAATAAAGCAAGTTGATAAATGAAATCCTTACGAATACAATATAATATCCTTTTCGTTCTAAAGTAACCTGCAATTATTTTATGGATTGTAGTGCGCAAATACAACTGGAGACGTATATATACATCCAGAATGATTAACGCTTTGACTAGGTGATGCCTTTATACATTAGGGACATGAAATTTAAAATCCTATTGTAGATTTTAGCTAGATTTGATATCACTGAATTAATGGTATTAGTTTGGACGAGAATTGTGATGAAACCTTAGTTGATTATTGGGTCATAAACTTTGAAAGTTTGAGAAGCACTGATTTAGTGTAAAGGAGTAACAAACTTATAAATGAAAGCAAGTCGACAAAAGTTAAATTTCACCAGATTTATGTATTGCAATTAACAGCTCTAAAGAAACTACATGATGGTAGTAATAAATTATTTTATTAGTGCTTGTATGATGAATTAACTTAAGAATGCTTAACATAGGATTTGCTTTTCTTTGTTTCTAATTTTTCATTCTAAAAATAGATTTATATCGTATATTTTAAGATTCTACATCTGCACTTCATAGTTCGGAAGACTTAAACATTAATCATCTTATGTAAGTTGATTATTTCAAACATTCGGTTATAAAAGAAATTTCTATTCTATTTTTTCAAAGGCTTTTTTTAACAACTACATTCTTTTCAAGTTTATAAAACATAATGAATTTAAAAAGTAATCTTACGATGAAAATTACTCTGATATAAAAATATAATATATAAATATTACTATGAAAAGCACACTCAGAAAGAAGTCTAAATATAATTAAGAAAAAAAAGGAAATATAACGGTTTAAAGTGTTTATTTATTGAGATTTATCATGTTATAAGAACTAGAAATATAATTCCCATGCAATTTATTTCAATAGTTCAGGGAAAAAATTAAATCTTAATTGAGAACTGAAATGGGGGGGGGATCTTAAGAGGAGTTCGTTATATATAATACATAAGATTTTTTAAATTATCCGCAATGTGAAAAGAAAGTCAAAACAATGCGAATAAATCATGTTTAATATAATACCAAAAATTTTTCGCTAACATCTCTTGAACTACTAAGTGATTAAAAGAGAATTATAGAACATGAATTGTTTGTCCTTTTTATTTAATTCAACGAAAACATCGGATTCTCCAAAAGGAAAATTTTCAGAAGATATAAAATCAGTTAATTAATTAGTCTTCTAACACATGATTCAACTTTGAGTCATTAACCATGATATTAACTTCATTAGTCTGTAATGAAAATTGCTAAACATTTTAACTGTCATACCCGAGATTATCTCGGGCACGGAACTAGTGCTCCAAAAGGTCCCTCCCATTTAGTTTATTGGGTAATTTTTCAGGTCATTTATTGCGGGTGGAGTAGATCACTGAGATCAGGAAATATCCTTTTATCCAAAAATTAGAAAACTCCACAGAAAATAGTATAAAAAGCTATTTTTATATTTACTGAACAAGGTATAGTGGAACTAATTTCTGGTTTATAAAAATGCAGTTTAGAATCGTATTGCATTTTTAGAATTTCGAATTCAAGTTGTAGAAGAGTTCTTACATAAATATGAGGATACACACAGCTTCTGGACAAAAGAATTCTGGCAGACCACTTACAGTAGATAACCGTACCCGTTTTATTGAGCAACATTTTATGTCCTACATTCCACTTAATCCTGCTAAACGTCAGCCAACAAGACACTTCAAAGTTTCTTGCTCAAAAATGATGGAAATGAAAAAAAAATGATAATTAAGGAAACACAATTCCGTTGTAGTGATTGTGGATTTGGTTTGAGCTTGGAAGAAAGTTTCTAGTTGTACTACACAAAAAAAACTGAATTATTGTACTACTAATAGGGTATTTATTTTCATTTATTTTATCTAATTTTTTAGAAATTAATACTCCACTAGAACCGAACTTTACCATAGCTACGCTGTGGGGCAGCCACGTCAATCGGATATGCAGTTGCTATAAAACATAAGATTTTTTATACAAGTAATTCAAAATATCAATCTTTAACTACTAATTATATTTTATCTACGCTAAGCAATTGGTTTGTGAAATTTAAAAAAAAAAAGACAATTTATATATATATCCAAAACATCAATATAACTTAACAGTTCAGTTAAAGGGTTAAAACAGTTATATCCATTACGCTTGATGACTGAATCAACATAGGCAGTGATGTACATAAGCCATTACTTCTCAAACTTTCAATATTCGAGGCCCAATATTCAATCATAATTTTCTTCGTGCCCTTCCCGCTCCACACAATAACAATGTTTTGAATTGAATAATACTGCACTTTGACGCTAAAGCTACAATGCTACTTTAACCTTTTAAGTGCCACCGCCTTGTATAAACGTCTAGCTCAGCCAAAGCGTTAACTGCCCTGAACGTATAAATACGTCTTTCGAAGTACAATCTTTTCTGAGCACAGCTTTCCATAAAATTATTCCAAAGGCTCTAAAATCCAATAAAATGTACTGGACTGTTTTTACGAAGGATTTACTTATTCCAGACACGATTTGATTATTTATTCCATCCTCCCCCTCAGTACATCACATACTCGCGCCTACGTAAAAAAGAGTTGCATTGGGGAGCTAATCTCGTAAATTGTAATCGATAGTTAAGGAATAAATAATAAACCACTAAAATTCTCAAGATACAAGTCAATTTTTTTGTATAATTTTATATAAGACAACCCATTTAGGGTTAATGACAATTATTAAATTTGTTCCTTAGAATTTTTAAATTAATTATAAAATACATTGTGCAGTACTGAAACATTTACAAATGTATTACATCAAAGTAAATGTGTATTGATTTTTTTATTATGTTAGAATGTTCTTTGTTTGTTTACTTTCAGTAAGTTAATAATTTCTTTCAAAAATAATCTTTTGTTTTCGACTTTTCAATATGTTCGCGCCCCCGTCGTAGAGTTATCACGCCTCCTTAGGGGGGCACTCCCTACAGTTTGAGAAACGCTCACATAAACTACTATTATGGGAGGATTTACATTAAAAAAAATAAGCAGATGAAAACCCCGAGAGGAGTGATTTTCATGCTTAAACCTAAAATTTTCTTGGAATACGATAAGTTTTTGAACCCACAAGCCCTATCCTTGTGTACAGAACTAACCTTTGGTTTAAACTATTTTCACTTAACCCAGTTAATTAATTAAGAAGCCAATAGGCAAAATTGGCAAGATAGTCAATTTGACTCAATAAGTCCCATGAAGATCATTGGTACCAAAACTAACAAAACAAACTAGCTTGAAACAATGAAAATTAAATTAATTCAAGTATTGTCTGTCATATTTGTACTAATACACATACTGTAAAATGACAGCACAAGTTAAAGATAAAATAATACCGAATATGCTTGTATAGCAGTTTAAAATTTCCGACCACTTTAAAATTGGGAATTTTGCCAAAAGTTGAAAAAAAATTTATGATTTTATTTTATAAACCATCTTATTAGCTTTATAAAAATACTACGTTTGTTATTTTCTGTTCACTAGCACAAACACTACAAGTGTTTTAGTAAAAACAGATGCTATTACTTCAAGCAAGATATGTCATACTTTAAAACGCGTATTACTCGAAATGTTTTTTTTTAAATATGCTTAAACGGGGTCAGCGATTCCTAAAAAAGTTTTCAAAATAATCAACTTACATTTTTTGTGTATAATTTTCTGTATAATCGTAGAAGTGTTTTAACCTTCAGTTTTATCAAACACTGTTTTATTACAAAATTTACAGTCCTTAATAATCATTGTCATTTTAAGAAATTTCATGTAATAACTAAGATAAAATCCTCATTTTCTTGTAAAAATTAAGATGTCTGTTATTCTGGAGGTCATTTCAGAAATGAATTACATAGCAACACATCAGAATTGAAAAATTATAAATTTGTTAGTAAACTTTTCGTGCAGAAAAGCTCCGTTCAAGTTATTTTTTGTAAATTTTTACCCATTTTCCCCATTATAACAATAATAATTTATTTTTATATTTTTAATAATTGCACATTATTCTTAAAGTGTACTAAAGAAATCTAAAAACCACAAAAAATCCCCATATCTTCATTTTTTCTTTAAAAAAAAGGTTGTCGCAAGTAGTCGGATACTTTAAACACCGTAACATCTTATAAAACGTAAATTAGTTGATGCTAACAGGTAATATCTCGAAAACGTTAATGACACAGAATTACTAAAGCGCAATGGAAATCTCTTGGCATTCATTATAAGATAAAATACCTACTTTACTTTAAAAATCGCTTCAAAGTACATAATCTTAGAACTATTTTATGAAAAACCAATGGTGCATTTTTTACTGTTCTTTGTAAAAGAATTTTCTTTCATATTTTAAATATCTTCGATTTAATTTGAATTTTTTTTAAAAAAAATTAAATATATTTTTTGTGGAAGTTTCTTATCTATAATATTTTCTTACAAAAAATATGAATTAAATTATGAAAACATCAAACAATTTTAGTTTCATAATCGTTTTTGTTCTCAGTAGGAAAAGATAAAAAAGTTACTTTTGCAAGTAATTGGATTCTGCATACAGCTATAGATTTCTTAGTGTAATTTGATTTTATAACTTTGGAGCTTTATCAAATTTTAGAAAATTTCCAGAGTTAAAATAAATTTACTCAGTCAAGCGTTAAGATAAGAGCTACACACATTTTACTATCACAGCAACGTCATTCGAATTTCAATCATAATATTTTTCAACGCCATAACATTAAAATGAGTCGTCTTTTCGCGACATTTTTTATGATAAATATTTTTTTATCTATCAAATTTGGAAATGAAATTTATACCGTTGGTCGTAAAATTACAATCTAGAGAACGATGTACTGGAAAAAAGCATTAAAACCTATAAATAATATAGGACAGTTTCTCGTAAATCTACTCTCCATTTCAAACTTTCTGATAAATAAGAGAAACCATTCAAATGGAAAATTTTAACAAGACATGTAACTTTCTGACTGCTTCGAAGAAAAATATTCCGCCACCATAATCTTTTTGAATAAAACATTTGTTATTGAATCCTTAAAATCGAACACAAAATAAATTGCCTTTCTGAAACTTTACAAACTATTAAATAATAGAATAGTTTTAAATTATGTTATTCATTTTATATTTGAGGAAGTTTCTATTAGACAAATGATTATCTTTGCTTCAATTTTTTCCATTTCCAAAATCTCTTTTCACTAACAATTAAGCTATATTATCTACAAATAATTGTAAAGGTAAGAATTTTAATTTTTGGATATTTTATTATCAGGAAGTTGCGACCATTATATGGATGGTAAAGTCTTAGAAATGTTGAACACCTCTTTAAACATACCTAACCTCTAGGAACCTTACTTGTTCTATACTATAACATAGGAAAGATTGATTATATCTATATTTATCTCTCTGTTACTCTTATAATGTATAGGAATATAATTTTCTGTACTAGTCACACAATATCTTGACCAAACGAAATTCAAATACAAAATCGATTGTTCCTTAATGTCGCACTTTACAGTATCATGAAGATTCGTTATTTATCAACAGCCTTTTATAAACTTCACTTGTACGTAACGGTATCTTTGAACTCCATTTTTACCTACTTTAAAAGGTCAGATCAATTCGAAATTTATCTCACTTGTCCAGATCGATGACAATACAATAATTCAATAATTTTGTTTGGATCCTGATCAGAAACATCAGGGTTAACGATTTCCCATTTTCAGATCCCATCCCGCATCTTCCGGCTAGTTTCAGATCCCATTCCCTTATTTGGTGATTAATTCCGGATTTGGCGACTAAGAAATTAAGTTATAGCTTAGTAGGATTAACTATGAAAGAGTGTTTTTTAGTTTTCTTAAACTATAATTTATTATTTTAATTTACGATTCAGTGATGAAAATGACACAATGTTGGAACCCCATTCTTCTAAATTCCCCATCACTCTACGCATCGCACTCTTCGGTGTTGTCTCTACTTGACAAGTGACCTCTGTGGCCTACTGGTCATTGTCACGGACTCTTGACTAGCATATCATGAATTTAAGTCCTAATGCAACTGAAGACTCGCCTACTGGAGGAACTGATGTAAAAATATTTTCAAAAACTTCACGATGGTTTATTTATTTTACAAATGCCACACACTACAATAGCACCTATTCCATTAGTGCACGTGCTCTCAAATATTTTTCAACAATTGAATCAAGTCGAATTAGAGCAGGAAACATGACCAAATGTTCAATGGTCATAGGCTGACACAGTCACACAGAGTACAGTCCGGTGATTCGGTGATACCAATTCTGTAGACATGAGATCTCAGACATTTATCACCTGTCAAAAGTCTAAAATGAGCTACAGCAGATTTTTTAGGAGCCCAAAGGTCTCAGGACGGGTTCTTGTTCAAGAATTGTCCAGTTCTTATCTTTCGATATCTCCGCAACTTCCATTTTAAAAGTATGCTTAAAGGCCATATTAGGAAAAAGCCGTAAGGAATTAAAGGTTGAAATCCTCGCGTGTCTTTGGATCACAAGGGCTCCTTTCTTAACAAGAAAGTCAGCATGTTCATTCCCAACAATGTCACACTGATCCGGTATCCACTGAAAAGGAATTTATGAGGAAAGTCTTTTAAGAACGATCTGCATTTTAAAATTATTTGTGAATTATAGAGGTAATTTTGAGATAGATCTTTTAATACTGACTTAGAATCAGAAAAGATTATGACCCTGTTGAATTCAGGGATTTTTAGTGATAGTTGCTCAATCGTACTGCAATAGCTTCAAATTCACCATCGAAGGCAGTAGTGAAAGTATCTAGTAATAAGTAAAAGCTAAACACTTCACAAAAGATGCCGGCTGCAGCACCATGATATCTATCTAGAAGGGAGCCATCAGTTAAAACCTGTAGCCATTCATTTGTTGGGAATCGATTGTCAATAGTTTCCAAAGCTATAGATTTCAGTTCTTTGGGAAACATTTGACTCTTTAATACCTTCACATGAAATTCAAGATTTATATCAATATGAGTTTCACGATGGTAAAGTGGGGAAGTTTAGAAGTAGTGGGGCCTGCCTTGTCACTTTACAAAGGTTCAAAATTACGAGGTCCGTTGCCAGTAGCTCTCGTTTTGCTTAATAGTGCGAACTTACTGAGGACTGATTCACTCATATTCTACTTTATTGAAAATACGCCAGGCATGAGTGGGCTACCACAACTACTGAACTATCAATATTATTATATGAAATACAGGAGAATAACCACAAAAAAGAAAGAAAAAGTAAATTTGCTCAAAGAGAAGTAGACACATTTAATGTTAATTAAACTTGTGATACATTATGTATAATTCAGGATTTGGGCAAAAATCCATGCATTACTTCCTTTATAACTGATATTTACTTCTCAATTTTGTTTGCTTGACTAATTTTTCCTTCGAGAGTAAATTTACTTCCCTACAATTATCACGCTGAGAGGTTGTAACGAAGTTTGAGTAAAATGATAATTTATTTCTTTGCCTGTTTCATGAAAATTTGACTACTTGAGCTTTAGACATATTAGTACTAATCAGATAGTCGAGCTCCTTAATCGGATTAGTTAACTCTTGCCAATAAGTTACTCGTCATCTGTTATTTATTGGCATATAGATAGATATAATAGATAATGATATTAGATAAGATTTAATGAATTACTTATCACAAGTTGCAGATAATGAGAATGTATAAGATTCATTAAAATTGTGATGCTTCATTAATTGTTTAACATTAAGTTAACATTTAAGTTGGATTACAACTTATTACATTCGATAAATTGATTAAAGTTATGATTTAATGAAACGAATGAATAAATTATGATGAAATTGAATGACAATATGAAAGAAATTTACTACAAGGAATTGCAGTATTATTTGACGAAATCTATAAATAGACAGAGAAGTCTTACATTTATCTTTTTAGATAAAATAAGAAATAAACTCAAACGTGAATAAAAATTAGAAAAAAATTTAAAAGTGATGGGATAGAAATTACATCCAAATTGTGTTTTTTTTTTCAGAAATAAAGTGAAAAAATGTTATGTATTGTTTTCGTAAGATTTTGTATAATTGAGTTCGCAGAATTTTAGTTATAAATACGATTTCCTATAGGATTTCAGAAAATTTTATACGTCAAAAAACAGTACATCTAACTGTCTCCCCTATTGGAGTAGCCAACCTTTAGAGATTGGCACAATTGCTATGCAAATACTTCCGGGTTTTTAACAATATTAATACTGAAAAATTATTACAGTTTCGTTTTACTAAAAGGTTTGTTTTTTTATTCCGTTTTCAATGTTTTGGAAAACTGAAGAGGTATTTTGAAGTACATATATATACTATATATATATACCAGGGGTGATTGATAAGTAAGATCTCCAAAAGAATAAAATGCCGGCCATTCGGTATAGTGGTTAGTAAAGCTGACTGCGGTGCCGTAGGGCCTGGGTTTGAATCCCGGAGAAGGCATGAACGTTTGTGTTGTAAGTCCCCGTGTGATATATTGTGTGGTGTATGGAGTTTAAAAATGTTCTCAATAAAAAGAAATAGTTTAAAATAAGTTTCCTACAAGGTAAAATAATAACAGAGGTATAATGAAATAAATTTATTACTCTTACACACTGTAAAATCATTTCTCAACATAGTCGCCACTAACAGCTACACATTGGTCAAACATTCTATCCATTTCTTCATTCCGTCCATGAAGAAAGATTCTGGTTGGCTGCGTATTCATTTGCGCACGGCTGCCTGAACTTTGTCATCCTGGATTCCTCATTATGTCCGGAAAAACAAGAGACAATCCATGAAATATCGTCATCCTTTTTCTCTGAGTGTCAAGAAATTGAAAAATTTAATGTCAGCAACAAAACTCATGCTTGCCATCTTTTGGAATGCAAGTGATGTGCTCTACACGGAATTTCTGATTAAAGGATTAAAGCTGAATTCCCGCAGGTACTGTGCAACATTATGAGAACTTAACAAACCCATCCACAACATCAGACCGGAAAGGGACGTCTTTCTTTTGCATCACGGCAATGCAAAATCACATTGCAGTGCACAAACACATCACGTTATGGGGAAAATAAAATACACTGTGGTTCCACAACCTCCTTACAGCCCAGATTTGGCACCGTCAGATGTTTGGTTGTGCCCAAAATTGAAAGAGTCGTTAAAAGGTCAACTTTTTTTAAAAGAATGCTGAAGCTCATGCAGCCGTGCGTAAATAGATATGCAACCAACCAGAATCATTCTACATGAACGGATAAAGAAATGGATAGAACGATTGAACCAACGTGTAACTGTTAGTGGTGTCTATGTTGAAAAATAAGTTTACAATATGTAAGAGTAATAAATTTTCTTTATTCCGATACCTCTGTTATTATTTTATCTTGTCGGAAACTTATTTTGTACTTTTGGAGACCTTACTTATCAAGCACCCCTCGTACATATATGTATATATATATATATATGTTCTCAGGTGTCTTCCTGTTGATTGAACCATGTTTAAAAATTACGAGGTCCGTCACCCATACTTTGCTTTATAGCTTGATGTTAATAAACATTCAGAATGACATGATTAACCCGATTTCTTTCTGTAAGCTGATATGAATATATGGGGAAGAGAAACATGGAGTAGGAAATTACCAACTACAACCAAAATCATTCTTTCAAGTTAATATATATACAAATTTGTTCATATATGCATTTTCACTGCACCCATTTTTTTTAACAATTCTTCTACGCGATTACATACAAGCCGTTATTTCTTAGAAATAATCATTGCAGTTACAGAAAAGACAGCTATTTTCGAATGGGCTTATTGTAGGAGAATCCATGAGAAATATGTGCTGCCCAGTAAGGCATAAATATCTAACAACATTTGCTGAATGAACTTTTATATCTTATACAAAATTTCAATTACTGAAAAAGGAATATTAGCAGTTATTTTATTAATGATTGGTTAAATCTGTTATTGGAGGATTTAAGTTTTTTGTATCCTATAGTTTTTATATAAACTTGAATTAGGAGATTTAAACATAAATTAAAATAGTATTTGACTTTTGTGATTTGTACACCATGCTAGCGTTCAATAGACTATCAAATTTAATTAACGAATACAGTTTTGTAAATCAGCAACTGAATAAACATTTAAGTTTTGAGAATAATGATTATGTCATCATGGAAATCAGATTTAACTTTTGACAGTGTTAAGAGTTTAGATCTCAATATTTTTAATACAAAACTGTTTAGCGAGACAGATCAGACATTAAAAATACTTCATATAAATAACTATCTTGAGCTTTTTTTTAATTAAATAAGTTTGTGTACAATTTTTGATGAAATCACTGATTCAAATGCAATTAGTAAAATTTTAATTCATGGCATTAAGAGATTAATAAAATATTTTTACAGCGTATAATTTTTTCAATTTGTATATTTTTTAAGCAATATTTATAAAATATTTCTTGAACCCAACATTTATGCGAATAATTTTCACTTCGTGTAACAATAAATAAATTTATTGATTCTAATTCCTTTCAAAATCATTACTTCAAAATGTAAAATCCATTGCTTTTCATTTTTCTTAAAGTACTTCTTTTTATCGTCATAGATTTTGTAATATTAATGTTTTCAATGCAATTTAGTGAAGGCTTTTCAGATTACATTAAGAACAATAAATATTTCAACTCATATAACAGAGTTTAAATTCAGTCAAGTAATTGTAAAATATAAAATCTTTAAGGTATGTGACTACCTTCGGAGCACTTTTTTTGAAATATGTAAAATTTCACTTATGTAAACATATTTTTATTTGTAATGGGACATAAAAGTAAGAATTCAAACACAGTTTTTACAAAGTTATAAATATTTTTGGAAATATAGGGAATTTTGAGTGAAATTTTAGTGAAAAATTGCAATTACGGTAAGGATTGTGTTGAAAATTCTGATACATATATTCTAATAATATTTATACAGTACATAAATAACATCATTTTCTGTGATTATAACTATGAAATTTATAATACTTCTGTAAAGTTTTCAAAATATGTCAATTTTTATGCAAAAACTCATTTTTTTACAAAAAACTAATGTTATTTTCTCACAAAAAGTGCAATAAAATAAATAAATATATACACAGGTATTAGATTATAGACTAGACTACAGATAAAACTAAATTAAAGATTCTCTGAAAATTTCAAGTCAATATCTTAAAAAGAAATCTTGTAGTCAACCGTACCGTGAAGAAAAAAACTGAAAAACATAGTTTCTCAGAAAATGCATTTAAAGATTTTAATGCTATGTGAAAAATTTTCTACTGATTGTACATTTTTTAAACTCACCATATTTATAGCTCAAGCTCTTTTAAATTTCATGTAAAACTTATTTGGAATTTTTTTTAACCTTTTGCTGTTTTCCTGAGAATTTTATACACTATAACAATTGTCGTTTTTAGCGAAATTTTGGTGAAAAATTGCAGTTACGACAAATCTTTTACACAGAATTCTAATAAGTGTATTCATATAATATTTATACAGCACATAAATAACATCTTTATCTGTGTTAGGTATCAAAAGATTTGTAATACTTGAAATTTTTTTTTAAATACGCCAAATTGTATGCAAAAACTCATTTTTAAAAAAAATTAATGCTTTTTTTCATAAAAAAGTAATTAAATATTTATATATATATATACAGACATTAGATTTTGATTCATAACACAGATAGAACTACACAAAACATGTTCTGAAAATTTCAATTTACTATCTTAAAAATATTTTGTATAGTGAACTTTATCGTGAAGAAAAATATTGAAAAAGTTTCTCGTAAAACACATTAAAAATTTTTTTAACACAAGATAAATACTTTTCTACTTACAAAACATTTTCAAAACTCCCCATATTTATAGGTTAAGCCTTCTTTAGCTTCATTTTTAGCTAATTATGATTTTTTTTTGTTGCTTTTTGCTGTTTTCTGGAGAGTTTTGTTGAGGGTAATGACTGGCGTTTTGATTTTTGAATACGTTCTGTGTCGATTCCCATGTAGTTTTTAAGTATCATTGGATCAATTACCATACCTAAATAATTAAATACATGCAACAGTCCTAAATAACCTGAATTATATAATAGGACAGCAATGTGTGAACCCCAAAACAAAGTTTTCTTGTGACCAAAAATTTCTTTTGGTAAAATAGACACCATAATACATTATTAAAACTTTCATTATTATTTTGGGTCATGCCATGGAGGCATTTTTTTAACAAATCTGTATCACAGAGTGCTAAGTAAGTGGGCTTTATCACTTTAATAACTGAATTTGAAAGACCTGTTGTTTTGTCTATGTGTACTTTTTCATCGCATAATGCTCGTTTACACTTGCACCAGCTGTCTTTCCCTGTAGGACATTGCCCATGCATGGGATTTTGATTGCTAGAGCAGCAGTGAAAGAAAACAGCTATTACAGCAGATTGCATTTTTTCGAGACATCCAACATTGCTACGGATGGCAATCCCGTAATAGTTCTGCAGTTTATCGATAAATTTATCAGTTAGTTTGCCCTTTCCACCAAGTCCTTTAGTGTTCTTTTTTAGTTTCCTTAGACGTGAGCCTACTCTTTTTTGTATATGACCTATACATTCGAGTTTTGAGACACTGTTTTCCCCACATATATTCTTTACTTGTAAAAAGCCCTTGGAATCCCCATCACCATAGTACTCGGTGTACTGCAAGTCTCGTTTTATCAATGATCTTTCAAAAATTCTGAAAGCTCCAACAGCTTCCATATTTCCTGAGGATCCTTTATAGTTTGAGCATTCATGCTCAGATTTCACTTTCATTTCACACATTTTGCAATACTGAGTCATTACTTCCAAATCTAAAATTTTCCCAGTATCAATGGAAATAGCTGAGACGCAGTCATTAAGCGACATATGGCCTCTCCGCTGCCATGTGCCATCTACTGAAACACCACAAGTTGTACTTTTTTTAAAATTTCGCACTTCTGTTGATGCAGCTTTCATATTTTCTTCAGAACAAAACTGTACTGCTTCCAGCAGTTTGAGTTCATGAGCTCTGAAGGTGTTTTTAGAAATGCAGGGCAAATTTAAAGTACATAGCAACTTCTTACCAGCTGTGAATCCCCTGCCAATCAATCTCAATCCAAATACCAATTAAGTATTGAGAGTGAATTTTTTATTTTCTTTACGGGTAGAAGTAAAGCCAGTCATGAATCCACAACTGCAAGACACACACAAGTTAGAGCAAAGTCCTTCCCTGGAATCTTCTGTTAGTTTCAATCCAGTTGCATAGCATTCCGAACAACACAGGATTGAAATAATTCCCAATAAAGCTTGGAAATCAATAATTCGATTACCTGTAGAACCATGAAATATAGGTTCAGGCACATCAAAACTGTCATTAGTGCTCAATTTTGCTTCACTTGCAGACGACGCCTTGTTACTGTTTGGTACTGACTTGGTAAATCTGTTTCCATAAAACCTTCTCTTTCTAGTCACTTTTGATCTAGTTTTCGGCATTTTGAAATTATTCACAATGAAACAAAACGTTAAAATTAAATAAAATAAATGAATAAATTGTAAAAATATCAAAAATAATTAGTAATAAAGAAGAACGCTTTCGAATGAACAATGTAAACAAAGTATAGACGATAATAGTATTGCCATTCAATAAAACAAGCTTGAATTAAAAAAAACAGTTGCCAGATGGAAAAAAAATATTATTAAATAAGTAAAGGATACCTTGATCTGTATTTACAATAAGTAACTAATGTTTATCTTGCTTAAAAGTCACGAAAAAGGAGTTCAAACTATTTGTTTACATTTTATGTCTCTTTAAATACCCATTTCCGGTTTTGAAAATTCCATTTCCGGTTTACTAATTAAGCTATAACTTTGCTTCTAAATATCGTAGGAACTAAAATAAAGTATTTTTGGAATCTTAAATATATGGGCTATAATATAAAAACATAAAAAAAATTTCGAAAAATTTCACCAAACACACGATTTTAGGGTAGTCACATACCTTAAATCTCTAATAATAATACATTTTTGTGTATTAAAACATTGGCATCCACAAATTAATGTTTAATCTGTTCTTTGTAACTAATTTGAGAATGAATGAACGCAGAAAAAAAATTGGAGAAAATGTGTACTAAACAATTTTTATATTAAATGTGACAAAGAAGTTTGCACAAGTTTGACACAAACAGATTTACACCGAAAACACATTTTCAGAAGAAATTTTCATTTTTAACGATAGCCGCGCATAACAGTTTCATCAGAAAAAATATATAGATGCATTTCATAAATTGCTTATAGTAAATAATGTGAGGTCCAACTGAAAGGCATTATCAACATACACTTTTCCACGCTGTCAATTAAGTTGTCGGAGACCAAAATGGGAAGCTGACACGGACAAAGGAATTTTCTGGTCACTGTACCATTCCCTTGTTCCAGCTCATACAATCATTTTCGCGGAGTACTTAAAGTAAGAAACGCTCCAAAATATGCTCTGTCGGATTCAACTCTGGAGATTGAGCTCCAAATGGTGTGATCTTCATGGTAGTACAGATCTTCTAAGAAAGCCCATATCGGTAATGTTGTGCGTTATCATCTATCACAGAAGGAATTTATTACCAATAGCAGCGACATATGAGTGGACATAGGATGATTCTAGTCCCGATATCTCACGCTAGCCATAGTTTCTCCATGGAATGCATGCAGGTCACTGAAGCTTCAGAGGTATCTTTTTTAACCAACCTTGATTCTGTCAGTATTGTAACTGTGTTTTTCATGATATTGTCTGTATCCAGTGGGGTAACGTACACCCCTACAACCCCACATCGTGAGGAGGGGGCACAAAACTTGACTGAAGCCAAGTATGTACCCTTTGTAAGTTCCTGCTTGGGGCCCAAAATCTGATCTTGCAGGGCGGCCTTAATATTCTCTGATAGACCACTGGGTGCATAAGGTGTGTTGTTCTTTCTGGAAAGGTCATCCTCGTTAAAAATAATAAGTAAGTAAGATGCTTGTTGTCTTCAAGCTATTTAAAGAAGGAACATTATATGAAATCTTGAAAAGGAAGAAAGCAGGAACTACATATGAAGAATTCAATCTATACCTAATACTGTGAATATTTCCGAAAGATATGTAACTAAAAGATCAATATAATGTTCCAAAATCTTTTATCCATGACCTTGAGCAGAAACCTACCATTCACATTCATGCTTATTTACAAACATATATTTTATGTTTCTTAGCTTAAATAAAAGAGGACATCCACCATCTTGCCAAACAATGCTGTTCCCTAAGTAAGAAATAGAATCTGAGTTTTTTTCTTTCAAAAAAAGGAAAAAATCCCCGGAATTGGATGGGAGAAAACATCAAATACTTTAAGTGTATCCAAAAATAATGAGGGTAAACATCCCCTGGTCTCTACTGGAATGCATTGTTTTTTTGAATGCATTGTTTTTAATGCACTGTTCCACGTTTAAAACGAAGCTACCTAAAAATAACTTTTTTTAAGGGAATTATTTAAATATCAAGAAATAGAGGCCTTTCACATGGTACAGCTGTGTTTGTTTTTCAGGTCTAAATCCTGACAGCCGTTTGGTTTCGCTCTTTCGGATTTTATTTAATGTTAGTTTTTTGTTGTGTCTCTCTATTTCCTTTTGTTTGTCTTGATTTCTTTTTCTGTCTAGAATCGCATCTGGGCGTTTTTCTCGCTCTCATTCCTCGAGAAAGATCGTTTAATTTTCCCACATTTAGGTTGTTTTTGTTCTAGTTTTAGATAACGTTATCTTTTCATGTACTATGAGAATTTCTTGGAACGTTCAAATGGAATTAGCACAAGATTAGTGTAAGCATTTGTTTTATTACGTCTTTATTTCAAGATTTTTAAGAATTAGACACTAACTATAATAATCTAACTAGAGTTAATTAACTCACATTACTTGTAGTTTGGAAGCACGATTAAATTTTGTTAGAAATACTTTCATTGTAGTTACACGTACATTTACTGTTTAATTAAATTTATATGACGACCTCTAGTTTTCCTCTATTGTTTTTATATCAGGTATAATGGCATAAATGAGATAATGGGAATTATACATTAGGTCCAGAATGTTTAGAGGATTGTAAAATGTCTTTTTGCAATAGTCTTATTCAAATATTTTCTTGAAATAATTTAATCATAATTATAAAGCGTGCCCTAATTTATTAGTTACCAAATTTAAAACAATACCGTAATGATGCAATAATTACTAGAATAAATAAATATAATAAAATGTGGAGTTTTTCCTATAAGAGTTCTTGACTAGTGTGGAATTATCGAACTGTAAAAATATTGAATTATGAAGAGCATAATTCCCTTTAGAAATGAATCATGTGTTAAGTAATTATACTTCAGGCAATAACATTTTTAATTAATTATAGAAAAAAAATTATTTCTAAACAATATCCTCCCAAAATCAATCAGACAATACATGTAAGGAAAACTAATTAATGGTTTGTCTATTTTTAACACACTTTTGTACCATTTGTATACTATATTTAAATATTTTAATTTTAATTGTTCATAGGTTAGTATAATGCGTTAGAATAATTTAATTTAAATAGCTAGATTATATTATGCTTCGGTTTAAAAAATGTATTATATTTTTATTTGTCAATCATTAAAAATAGTATATTTTAAGAATGTTTTAATTATATTTTGTTTCAGTGGCGGAATTTATTTAAAATTTTACATTCATCACAAATATATATTTTGCAATTTAAAATTTTTGAATTTAATATTTAACACTTTAAAGAAGCTTACTGAATAACTGGTGTAATACGTTCATTTTCTAGGAAAATATTCCTTTCCATTAATTCATTCTTTGTGTTCAAAATATATTTGTTGCTATATTTCTCAACAAGTAAGGTTTTCTTTTGTTGCATAAGAATTTTATATTTAAGAATTGTATCACTCAATAACTCCAATCATATTTTGTGTTTAAAGTATTAAATATGTTCGATAAATTTTTAATTATAAGAAAATAAAGAAACTGTATGTTTACTTCGAAATTAAACATCTAAAAAAATAGTTTAGTTAAATACAAACAATTTCGTAGATGTTTTAGCAAAATTATAGAATAAAATATAAAAATCCTTTTCACATGCACAATTTTAAAATTAGAGAAGTTTAATTTTGAGCTTCAAAGTTGCAGTGAATATTAGAAAAAAAATCTATTTACCTCAAAGATTTTAATGGTTTTATTTAAAGAAATATTTCACAAAGAATGTTTTTAAGATAATTGAATCCCCGTTTACACCATACTGTAATCTCTAATGAAACCAATTTTAAAAAATTTAAATTTTTATACTGATAAAACAAAATTATTCAACAAGAACAAAACACATGCATTGCATTTAAACACATAATATGCACTAAACTGCGATTTAAATTCCCATTTCATTAACAATTCCACAGAAAAAATGTTGCTACGATCCCAGTGAAAAGAGCTTAAATTTCTGGCAATGATAACATTTCGAAAAGCAGTGATGTCTATTAAGAAATATTAATTATGCATAAGTAAGCTCATCTTCACGGAAATACATAATCCAATTAGTCCTAAAGTTGAAATCAGAAAAACCTCTTGGCTGTTTCGAACTGGCATGGAGAATTTTTCTACTTATAAATTCTCTGCTGACAGGTGCCAAAACTCGGAAAACCGGATAAATTACCAACTAAAAAGGTGGCTATGAATTATTCAGAGTGTGCATCGATAATAATAGAAAGACGCCAAATAACATTTTGCTGCGTTTCCGGTTGTACGGTGCAGATTAATCTACCTTTGCGTGAAATTGAAAGAGATTGTTAATGAACTTGCATCCGGAAATCGCTTTAGCTGTTCGAATAATTACTGTCAAATTATTCTCCAATTATATAACGAGCTAATGAAAATAGATAATTTTTGACAAGTGATTTAAATCATTTCTCCCGGAAAGTGCTTTATTTTGTTCTCGAATTCAGAATGTTGTTTTTTTCAATATGTGTAAGAGAAGTTGCTGATAGGATTAGATTTAGTTTCGCTTCAATGATTCTGGCTTTGGAATTATTTAAAAAAATGTTATCTAGAATTTTTCTCTAGAAAATTAAAATAATCTTGAAGTTTATTAAAACACTTGCAATTTTTTTTTAAATTAGTGAACAATATTATTTTTTTAAGATGGAGTTATTGGGTAAAGTTGATAATTTACGTTTTCTCATTTATTTTTTTAAATAAAAGAATATAATGTAGGATGCTCGAAAAGTCTCACTACACATTCAAAAAAGAACTAAAAATAAACAATCATTGAATTTACGGATTTTTATGTTCGATGAAGAACAGATTGTTTCTATTTAATGAAATGCAAATTAGTTCAACGTACCCATTTCTAATATTGTCATTTTAAAATAGCTTCAACACAAGAATAAGCGCTAGTTGTAGCATGGTTTCTCAAATTTAAATATGTAACACATATACGACGTAAATGGGGTGTCACCAAACCAAAGTTTGGAAGTGAGATAAGTTCCCCGGGCGATGGATGGAAAGTGGAAGCCCAATACAATGGACACCTAGATCTACAGACATAACACTTTTAGACTTCTTGTAGAGATACGGGAAAAACATTGTTTACCAATCTTCAGTTAGTGACAATGATAAACAAGAAATCCTAGTTTACAGTGGCCATTCAGATTATCGATCGTGCAATGCTTCATAGAACGTGGCTAAAAATCTCGTATAGACTCAATTCTTTGTGCTCAAATAGTAGTGCTCGCATAGAAATCTTTCAGTTAAACACATTGGCTTTCTCTTGATAGAAAAAAAAAGAAAATACCGTAAGAGAATATCTTTATATTTTTGTTTGTAATTAATATTTACGAGAGTGCTTATATTTTTCGGACACATGGTTATATTTATTAAAAAGATTAAAATATTAAACCAAATATGCAATTCATATATTTTCTACCATGAAAAAATATGTGCATAAATCGATCATG
>BMAO01032331.1:0-55815 GCA_019973975.1 Trichonephila clavata | reverse complement strand
TTAAGCTCTGCATTTGGAGAGAATGTAGAAGCAAAACTAATTAAAACCTCTATTACTCTTGACAATAATTCTTTGAATCATCCAATGGATTGCTTGGTAGCGATCACGGATAAATTAAATGCTGAGGCTTTAATACCTCCATCTTTGTATGAGGCTTTATGTTCCAAAAATAATGAAACAAATGAAAATGATATTTTTGCCGAATCGGTTGATAGTTTTACTCCGTTTTCAAATGATGAAAATGACGCAGAATCCGGGAACGAAATATTTTATGTTGAGAGCGACTCAGATAATTTAAATTTTAATTCGGATTACAGTAAAATGAAAGATGAACAGAATAATTGTGATTCTCTTAAAAAGGTTCGTGCAGAGTTAAAATTAAATAAAGGAAATTTTTTATTAGTTGAGGAATTAATTTATCACAGGGATAAAATTCTAAATGAACCCGTAATGCAATTAGTTTTACCGCGTTGCAGAACAGATAAAGTGATGAAACTAGCACATGAGTCAGTTTTTGGAGGTCATATGGGGGTAAAGAAAACAAAAGAGAGGATAAAATATAATTTCTTTTGGCCAAATATGTCTAGGGAAATTGCTGAATTTGTCCAGACATGCAAAGGGTGCCAGCTTCGGAAATCTGAGAAAATTGGAGATAGAGCTCCCATTACACCTATTGTCCGTCCGGAGCTTCCCTTTGAGATAGTAAACATTGATGTGATCGGACCTATTCAACCACCATCGGGTAGAGGGCACAAATATGTCCTTTGTATGATGGATCAACACACACGTTGGCCTGAGGCAGTACCACTTAGATCACTTACAGCCAAGACCGCATGTGACTCTCTATTGCAAATATTCTTGAGGACTGGAATTCCGAGTATAATTGCCAGTGATCAAGGCACAAATTTCAAGTCGGCTCTAACCCAAGAATTCACGAAAAGGATTGGATCTAGTCCTAGGTTTTCCTGTCCTGGCTATCCGGCCAGCAACGGGTTAGTTGAAAGATGGAATAGGGTGTTGAAGGATATGCTTCATCATGTTATTCGTGAAGATCCAAGAAACTGGGATCGACAATTACCTTTTCTGTTGTTTGCATACCGTGAAGTACCAAACACTACCACTGGTGTATCACCATTTAGGTTACTTTATGGCAGAGAAGCTCGAGGGCCGTTGGCAATTCTTAAATCATCCTGGGCAGGCGAAATACATCTTCCAATGAACATTTCCCAGTCAGCTGCTGATTACCTTCAGGAAATAAAGATCAAGATGGAAAAAGCTGCTGAGAAAGCATCTTTAACTGCTGCTCAGAAACAAAAAAGCTATGGAGATTACTTCAACAAGAGGTCATCCGTAAAGAATTTTAGCATCGGAGAACAAGTTGTTTTGCTGATACCAGATTCTAGTAATAAGATCTATGCTAGATGGACTGGACCTGGAGAGATAATTCAACACCATCTACCCCATTCATATAAAGTTAAACTGCCCGACGGAACTGTAAGACATGTTCATGTGAATAAGATCAGGAAATATCATCCTCGTGCACTTGCAGTTGGAGTTATTTTTGAAGATGACCACGAATTCGGAGAAATCCATCCCACTCCTAATTTATTGAGATCCACATCTGAAAGAGTTCTACATGAAACCGATCTGAATCATTTGAAGGAGACTGAGAGAGAACAAGTGTTAGCAATTCTTCTAAAACACCGTACACTATTCACAAGTGATGTGAAAATAGCCAAAGTAGGAGCTCATCGAATTCGCTTAAAGCCTAACATTGAGCGGAAGAAGCCATTCTTGTATCGCATCCCAGAGTCCTTGAAGATTAAAGTTGATGAGCAGATAGAGGAGCTCTTACGACTTGATTTAATTGAAGAATCTGATGCAGAAATAGCCTATCCAATTGTTTGCGTTAACAAGAAAGATGGTACCCTGCGACTCTGCGTTGATTTCAGAGCTCTTAACTCTGAGAGTTTGTCTGATGATTTTCCGATGGAAGATGCTGTGGAGCTCATACATTCTATTGGAAGAGCCAATATCATCACAACATTAGATCTCTTGAAAGGGTACTGGGCTATACCCATGGCGGAAGACAGCAAAAATCTTACATCTTTCAAGACTCATCGTCAACAGTACCGCTTCAAGGTGATGAGTTTTGGTTTGAAAAATGCCTCTGCTACATTTCAGCGTGAAATGAACAAAGCATTATCGTGTTATAGAGAATTTTCACGTGCCTACATCGTTGACATAGCAATCTTCTCCAAAAATTGGGAAGAACATCTTCATTTGGATACTATTTTAACGAAACTTTCACAGTTAAATTTCACTGTGAACCTTAAAAAGTGTGCCTTTGGAAAAACTCAAATAAAATATTTGGGACATATCATCGGTTCTGGTAAGCACGAACCAGATCCTGAAAAGACTGCAGTTATCAACAATTTACCAGTGCCTAAAACGAAGAAGGAGCTTCGTAGTGTGCTTGGACTGTGCAATTACTATCGTGAGTATATACCCAGATATTCTGAACTTGTGTATCCATTGACCGAACTCACCAAAAAGAGAGTACCTGATTCCATCCCATGGACTGAGAAACATGACTTCTCATTTCATCTTCTGAAAAAAGCTTTAGCGGAAGCACCTTCGCTGTACTCTCCAGTGCCTGATAAACCGTATACCATTCATTCAGATGCATCCCAAATTGGCATAGCTGCTTGCCTGTCACAAAAATGTGGTGATAAGTGTTACCCAATTGCTTATGCAAGTCAAAAATTAAGCAAGACCCAACAGTCATGGTCAACTATTGAACGAGAAGCATTTGCTATTGTGTGGAGCTTAAAAAAGTTCGAACTATGGGTATTTGGGACTGAAATTGAATTTTATACTGATCATAACCCTTTACCTTACTTGACAAAGAGTGCACCACAATCTGCGAGGCTACAAAGATGGGCTTTTGCTCTACAGAAGTTCAATGTGACAATCAAACATTGCCCTGGTGTGAAAATGCCTCATGCTGATGCACTCTCACGATTAGTGTAACAAGTGTGCCTTTCAATTTTAAAAGGAACATTTTAGATTTAGTGAACAATATTTTCTGAATCTCATTTTATATATTTCGTTATATTATTTGTGTATCTATTTACATTTAAAAAAAAAATGCTAATGTTTTTTTTAGAATTTGATTTTTCAAATATTTTTTAACTAACTGTTGTTTATTTTGTGTATTTCTTAAATTTCAATTTTCTTGATTATTATGGTATAATTATGGATATCAAAATGCTATTCTTAATTTAGTTATGTATACATATCTTTTTATATATTTTTTTTATGTGTGAGATAATGCTAGCTACTTATATCTTAGTGTATGATATTAATGTATATTATTTCATGCTCATTTATTTTATTATCAGATTGAGTATCATGTGTGACACTTCAATCTTGTGTGGGGGGTGTAGTGTTTCCTCCCCTCACCAGGAGGCGCACTGTGTCCCCCTACCGTAAGAATGTGTTGTTTGTTTTTGAAAGAGATAGCTTCTCGGCACCGGCGCGTTAGGGCGGTGGCCAGAATAGAGAAATTTCCCGCGTGGGTAGTTACAATTTGCGTTTAATATTTCTTTTTATGTGTTTACTGTAAATAAAGTGCTGTCCTAAAAAAAGACTATGTTGGATGAAACCTCAACAACATTATACCCAACACAAAACGACATCACAACCACCAACATACCAGTCCATAGATACTCTGTGTATGCCTTAGATGAGTGGGACAAAAAGAAATCCCTATTTAGGCATATCATTAAGCATTTTTATTCCAATCTTTTGTGTGGCTGAGATAGCCTAGTGGTCATAGTCACAGATGCATGGATGGCATGTCATGAATTTGAGCAAAGTTCTGCAGAAAACCCACCATCTAGAAGGGGCTGATGCATGTCAAATATATTGATGCTCAAAAATACCCTTGAGCAGTGGTGTGCAAGTTTGGAGAGGAGGGAGCCACAGCTCAGGTTTCATCCTTGTCACTTGAATGTGCCTCAAAATTACAAGGTCACTCATCATCCTAGTACAGCCCCTTTATTTCGCCCGAAAAATTTGGCATTTTAGTACTTTTAACATTTATTTTGATAAGAAAACCTACTAAATAGTTAAAAAAAAAAAATTTCAGGAAAATATATAAAAATCTTAAATAATTTTCTTTAAAAAAATTAACTGAAAATTCTAGTGCTTGATTTCACAGAACATGGGAAAAAAGCTTTGATTGGATTGATTCAACAGCGTGGGGAGAACGAGCTGGGTTATAAAATGTACATTGGGTCGGATCCCAGCACAGCCCCCTTATTTCGCCAGAAAAATTCGGCACTGAAATATTTTGTAACAAATTTACAATCTAGCAACCCTGCAAACTATTAACCCAATTCAGACCAGATTTTTTTAGGTTTTCAGGATTTGGATGCTGGTCATTCTTCCCAATAGTATTCTTCGACAGTTATACAAGAGATTTTTTTAGAAACCTGAGAGTAAAGTAATGAGTGGATTTTTTCTTTTTTGAATGAAACAGCAGAAAGAATGTTTCTTAGAAAAAGAGGGGGATCCATTAATTAATTAAATTTGAATGATTTTTTTCTCATTGTTTTTCAGAAGCAACAGGTTTTTCTTTTTATTTCTTGAAGCCATTTTGGAAACCACATTTTTCTCTCAAGAAACTCAAAAAATAGATACTTTTCTTTTGAATGAAGAAGTAAGAAAGAAATGAGATTGCTTTGTGCATGAATGAAAGATTGAAAATATTTCGGCATGGATGTCTGAAATATCGAAAAAGTACGTGTTTGTTTCAGAAAAATGGAGATTCTTATTTCATCAGTCTAAAGCATGCATATTAAATCATTTTTCAAACCGTTTCATTTAAGAATTGAAGTTTTTTCTGCTTTTCTTGAAGAAGACATTTTAGATACCACTTTTTTCACAACTCCATTACAATCATATATCAGGTGTTAAAGATAGCATTTTTCTACAAATAGTTTTTGAATTGAGTAATGCTGACTAACTTGAGCTTGAATGTTTTTTTCCCTTCTTGACAGCTAAACAAGAATATTCTCGTTTTCCTTTTTATGTCCCAATAGTTGGCTTGAATATATACTGCTAGTTGAAATGCTGATAGGGAGGTACACGAGAATCAGGTAAATAATTTTTAGTTAATTTCTTTTTACTCTTCTTTTAATGAATCCTATTTTGAGACAATTGTTCTTGTATTGAAATTAAGTATGATGGAAAAGTCCTCTGAACCATTTTACCTTGCCAAAAAAAATTCAATTTTGCAAGTAAAAGTTCAGTCTTACATATTTCTTTGGTGGAAGAACCTATGCCACTTTCTGAAATATGAAAGGAAGTATATTCAACATTTTCGAAAATATTGAATTTTTTAAACAATTTATGAATGAATTTAATGAATATGTTTACATAATGCATGATTATCTGAGAAATCACATCATAATAAGGTAACCATAATTTTACACACCTGTAAAAAATAGCAATGATTCTAACCCTTCTCTTTCTGAACATGCTTCTACTGTTTAACTACATAAAATACATCTCCATTAGCCTGCAATTTCACAAATCAAGAATGTGTTGCCTTGACATAAATATCCGTCAGGAATCTTTAATTCAGTATGAAATGAAAATAGGTTGTGAGGACAAACTAGAGATAGTACCAATTAAAATTCTGAACTGATGTGCTAAATATGTATCATGTCATATTTACTTTTAAAATAATTAGTTTCTTATGTATTGCGAAAAGATTCACAATACATATTATTTATCAGTATTGGCATGCAGAAGATGTGACATACACATTTAGTAGGTAAATTTTAATATTTATCAACAAATTATTTATTGAAAAGATGCTTTATATCAGTTGATGCAATTTTAAATTTTTCCATGATTTGTTTAAACTCCATTGTATTCGTTTTTTTCCAAAGAGCTACCCGAGAAATTTCACATTTCATTTCAAAATTTGAAAACAAGATCATTGAATCATTTCTTCCCAGAACATTGAAGGGGCCAATTGCAAAGCTAATTTTTAACACCATTCCCAAATTTGTTTAAAAGAATAGGGAACTTTTTGGTCACCACTGGCCATAATGCAATTGATTTTTAAATTGGGCACCCTTTCTTTCAGAAGTAGAATAAACAATACATATCTTGTACCTAATTTATTAGTAATAACAAGCAACTGGGTACAGCATTCCTTATTCATCAAGTACAATTGAACTTCACAAGTACAATCAAGTCAATTCACAGTATATTAGATCCTACACAATATTTTACAACAATTTTTCGTTATTTCTCTCCCCTCCCCCTCAGCTTTTTAACATCCTATTGCTTTAATGTTATTGGGTAATGCTCTTACCAGGTGTTAAAACTATATTTTGCCCCTGAGGTTTATACAAAGGAGCACAACTAAAGAGTCTTTCAGGAACTTAATACTCAGAATTATAGCAAAGACATCTTTTTTATTAGTCTGCGAAAACAAAGTAAAAGAATTAATGTAGTTAGATAAGTTTTAGTTTGGAAAAAGTACTCCTAAAAGAGACATATCTAAAAACCACTTATTTCCTACAGCTAAATACATATTCTAATACTTAAGATTTTTCAAAAGTTATTGTAAGATTAGCTTTAATGAACTCAATACAAGTTTCATAACCTGGTTGAAATGTTTCGAGGACTCAGTTTATGATTATGCTTTAAGAAATATATTACACTGATACCTTCATTGTCTTTATAAACAGTAAATCTACCAAGATAATCCATTGCCAATATAAGATATTTGATATTCCTACAACTAGTTATCATTTTATTTGTCTTGGAAACTTCACATGTTATCAAAAGTGTTTAATACCTAAATCTACAACTACACTCATGATATACACAAGGTTAAGGGAAAGTTAAATCTAAGCATATTGCACAGATCTTTAAATGCGATTCATATACAATTTTTTGCGAGAGATGGTCTATATATATATTCTAATAATGATTTTTTTTTCACTTTGATTTATCAGCTGGATTTTCTTATGAAGAATCATGTTATCACCTTTTATAATAAACAGTGATTGTTGAATGATTATGAGAAAAAATTTTTATATGCAAAGTATACAACATTTTAAAAGTCCTTCTTCAACAAGAAAATTTATATTTACAATTATAATTATCACAATAATTTAAAAATTTATCCAAACTACTTACCTAATATTTGCGCTACTTTTTCATAACAATCAACAGAACTTCCGTTTTAACTTGAGAACCCTAGGTTTACACTCAAGAGATGATGGGGAAAATGGGCAATCACACAGCAGTAACTAAAAAAATAATGTATTTACTATTATGTTAAAAACATGGAAATTTAAAAAACGGATTACATTAAAACATTCTAAATAATCAAAGCACAAAATTTTTAACATTCGGGATATCGGAGAATAGAGCTATCACACCAAAGAAGCTAGAAAATTAATGAAAAGGAAACCAAATTTACATCAAATCAAAGTATAAAATAAAAATACGATATAAAAAGACAAAAATAAAAATTATGAATCACCAAGTTTGAAGTTCTTCAGAAGCTAAAAAATCAATAAATCTACAAATATGTCAAAATGATTGAAAACTTTTCAACAGGAAATTGATGCAATATAAAAAAAACCAAAAATTAGGAATTAAATATTATATTCAGTTCAGTTCAGTGATAGCACTCTATAATGGACTCGATACACCTGACGTCATAATCACGTGATGATATACAAAACAAATAGCCACGTGTTTGATTCGACTGAGTATTTTGGCGGAATTTTCGTATTTACATCTACTATCAAAAACAAATGAAAGGTGTTCCAAAAGAAATTTCGACTGAAATGTGTGTAATTTTTAATTATTTCATTTTCAATATTTTTTTTTGTTATCAAATACGCTGACGATTTTTAAAGTTTTAAAAAGAGTCTGAAATATTTTCTGAGCATTTCGAATTCGAAGAATTTTAATTTTGCAAACATACACAGATCAGGGTACCACTTCTGTGATCTATTCTGAATGCTCTGTATTTGTTAAGTATGCAGTTGATTACCTACGTTTTTTTTTTCTTCAATTCCTACTATTAGTTCACATTTTCTCAATATTTATTTATGTTGTTCAAATTTTCAATCGTTAGTAAAATACATTTTAAAGCGCTCGATTGAGCTAAAATTTTATATACATAATTATTTTGGTTGACAATACAGAATTTAATTAATAAAAATTAATTGATTAAAACTAATTATTCTAATAATTATAAATACATCCATGTTGGCATCATTTTTGGCGACATAGTGACCCTTTTGGCGACTTGTGTCCAAAATTAAAAAGGTTTTTTCTCACATTTTAAAACATTCAGTTGAATTGAAATTTGAAACACATTTGTTTTGGATAGCAATGCAATACTTTAATGATAATAAATAAAAATTGTCACTTAATGTTGTGATTCTTCATATGTAAACACATATTTATATTAACTATAATTATTTGATAAAAAGTAACTAAAATAAAGTTTTTCTTACCTAAGAAGGAATTGACTTATTTTTTTTATAATACTTGTTTTTGTTATTTTAAGATTATTTTCGACAATTTTACAAGCACTACAGATAAAAATTTGAAACTGAACTGTCTTAATAAAGAAATTTGTTCTGTTTTATTTTATTGGAATAAAATCTCACTCTTAAATTTTGCCATCCATTTAGTAGCAATACAAAATACTTTAATTTATAGAAATATCATCATAACTTTGTTCATTTTATTTTCTAACTGTGTATATAATGTTAATATATATCTATGCATTTTCTATGTTGCAGTCATTTGAAATTTTATTGTACTGTATGTTGATAAATGTGTCGACTTCAAAGCATTTCAATTTTGCAGACACGAAAAAACAAACCAGGGTTCTACTTCTGGGACCTGTTCTGATTTTCTAACTGATGAATAAGTATGCAGTTGAACTCACCTACATTTTTTTTCTTTTTTCTCTTTATATAACTATTTTCACTAATTTAACAAGCATGATAGATAAGATTTTGAAACTGAACTGGCTCAGCAAAGTCATTGTTTTGTAATTTCCAGAACAATACACTTACAAATACAAGTAAATTAATGAAGTCCATATGTACTTTAAAAAATATGCATCCATAAATGTATAATGCTGTATGGTGAAGAACATACAATATATTTTAATAATTTGTGAGATTCATATTCCACTATTTTTCCAGAAATCAGGGAATAAATCAGTTCGATACTGAAGAGCTAGATCATATAGAAATTGAGAAGCATGTATCTATCTATATTCTTAAAATACTGATTGCATTAACTTTTCCTAATATTAAAAAACAATTACGATATAAAAGAAAATTTCTAATTATCAATTTTACTATTATACAACAACTGACATTTCAAATTTCACGTTATTTTTATTTTACATTTTTATAAGCTTTAAATTCATGAGTAGTTACATATACATGCATAATTATATAAAATTTTTTTAAAAAAATTCTTTTAACACAGGGATAGCAAACGTTACATTCTGATTAAGTCCAGCACTTTCCATTCCTTCCTAGATAAACTTGCCTTTCACAAAACAGAATAGAAGCAGAAGAATATTGTACAGAAAAATAAATGTATTGCAAATAACATTAAGTGATTTGCATATGAAAACCTTAACAGAGGGTTTCATTGCAAGAGATTTTTTAGTGTATTCAATGTTTTAAATATTGAAAATACCTTAATGTCCCCCCAAAATAATATTTTGCAAGTTATTGATATGTTTTTGGTAAAATTAAGGACAGGTGTGTCCAACACACACACAATAGAACATATGTTTAGTTAATCTAAATTTTACACATCTTCACAGTAGTTAACAGAGATACTTCAGTATTTAATTAGCTAAAAAATTAGGATGCAAAAATCTGATATGTAACCATACATGTTGTATCAAAAACAGGTATACATACATATAAATCAAAAACTTGTTGTTTTTAATAATTTTAGAATATTACAGGGAAAAAGAAACATTTTTGAGAACCATTCACTATAGAAATGGAAAAATATTTTAATTTACTACAGCTTCTTTAATGTTTATACTTGATGATTAATCAAGTACCATTTTTAAACATTAGAAGTCAAAATTATAATTTACCATTTGTAAAATTACATGTAAAAAAATTATGCAACATTTTGAAAGTCCTTACTCGCTGTGCTATTTTAGGTAAAAGATATGATTGATCGAGAATTGATTTCCAAATATAATAAATTAAGGAATTAAAAAATTTTAATTAAAATCTGTGTATAATAGAATATGTTTATGTCCATTTATGGAATAAAAAATTCCTGCTCACTCTTACATGATCAAAATAAAAAAGTCATTTTTGAATCCCTAATTCTTTTACAAAATAAATAATTGAATAATTGTAATATATTTGTGTGGTATCTATTAGCACAACATTTGTTTTTCAGAGTTTGACTGTGGTATAAACCTATCACACACTTGTACAATTTTTTTTACTATGTATTACAAATAAGCATTTATAGGTATTTGCACAATTTGTAGCAGATTTATCACTATTGATTAGATTTGTGCTTTATATCGATTTATTTTTACATAAATATAAGTCTAAAAGACTCTTGAATATTGATATTATCCTGCTTATAAGTCCTGAATAAATTTTTCGCATTGAGTTACTTACAAATATTGACCCAAGAAGAGTACTTGGATCAATTATATATTTGAGAATTAGGATCATGAAACCAAATCTGGCTTTATGTATAGACATTTGATTCTGTGGGATGTTGTTGCATTATACAGCCAATAACTGGAGCTGTTCCTGCTTATGTTTGAACACAGTAATACTAATAACATAATTTTTTTAAGTTCTTGATGTGTTTTTGCTTGGCAAAATTATTTGGCAGTTTAATACATAAGTTCCTAATTTTGGAATGGTATGAGTACTGATTTAGCATTTCTTTGAAAAATTTTGAAGTAATTTAATATTTTGCTCAAGAATAATTTGGAAAACTGAAAAGTTTCTTGAAATTTAGGATTTTCCTTGTAAACTAATGATATAATTAGTTAATTTTCTTGCTTATAAGTAGTAGAAACTTATTTTGATTAGAATGGAAATTCATGATAAACTTTGGTAACTTGTTGATGTTTAATAATGATTTTAATCTTTAATAATATAATTTGGTGGCAAGCTTCTCAATGGTATGGGCCACAAGAAAGTGTCAAAAAATTGTTTTTTAAATGTTTAGGGCATTGTGAGGCCTTAAAATAGTATGATTTATACCAATACATTGTGAAGTTTTTAAAAATATGTTATAAAATACTAATATTTAGCAATTTTAGTCTTAGTAATTATCACCTACAAATGTTTGAATTTTTTTTTTATAAATTATTGTCTCCTTGGGAAAAAAATGAATTATATTAAAATATGGGGAAAATTTTAGAAATTGTTTGAAACATGCTAAATTATTTTCGTGAAAATTTTTACATATAGGAGTATACAAAATTTTTGTTAGCTAGTTTATTTTAGTAATTACAATTATTTAACATGCATCATTTATGAACATTTAATTTTAATATTACATGATTATAATACAAGTGAAGCATGTGAAAATTTTATTTTTTTAACAAAGAAATTCATTGCAATTTAAAAAATGCATTTTTCATATTCTATTGAAAGACTATCGGTGACATTACTTCATTATGTACTCATGTGAAAATTTTTTTTCTAAGATGTATTCCAAAAGAGAATTTTTTGTGTCAGTTTCAATCTTTATTTGCATTAATATGGATACATAAAATTGAAACATTGTTATTGTATACTAATTTTTTAAACAACTGTTCCATAAAAATTCCAAAGACATAGTAAGATCTTTTGAAATATATGATGATTCTGCAATGAAATAACACATTAGCCAGGTTTGATTGTCTGGCTTTACTTAGTAATTATCATTTACAAAGGTTTGAAATTTCTTTTAGAAATTTCTCTTAAAACTGTCTTCAAAGTTTAAAAAAGAAAATACTCTTACACTATTAAGTTAAAGAAAGGAATCATATTAATACATAATTTTTAGAAATAATGATTAACTTTATTGAATTATTCTTTATTATAAATTATTTCTTATGAGTTATTGAATTGCATATAAATTATCCAATAGATGTAAACCAAACGAATATTTCCATACAATTTTTAAAATAAAACAATAATTAACATTAAAAACTTTGATATCCAAACAATAATACTAAAATGGATTTTCAAGAACAGCAAAAAGGAAACTTAATATAAATTTTAGAAAATAACAGTGAAATTCACAGGCTATTTTTTCATAATTACAAGAAGTTTATATATAAAAGAATACAATTAATGTCACAAATTTATTAATAAATACCTTTCCAAATGAATGTATGTATCCATCTGCTCTGAAACATGACACATTTTAGAATGTAAGTCGATCGGGGTTCCAGAATTGTATGCTCTCTAACAGCAAGACAATTCTTCAGGAGCAATGAAATTTTTTTATTTAAAAACAATATTTGAAATGCCAGAGACAGCAAATATAATTTGCTTAATAAATTCTGAAAGGTCTTCACATCCCTCAGACACAAGTATCAGTGTCTAGAAATACAAATGAGTAATCTATTCACTAGCAGTATCTCCTCCTATTCACACATAACAGCTGAAGTATTAACTAATCATTCTGGCTCAGTAGTCAAAACAATTCTTTGTTTTGGCGAGCCACTCCCTATTAACAGCTGCACGCATTTTTCTCGGAAAAATTCGCTTACAACATAATTTGTGACAGTAATAGATTTCTCCCAATTCCAGAAGCAATTTGTTCAATAGAGCGCTGTAGAATTATTTAAATCATAATGTGGCGGGCACTTATAAAAAATAATTACTAAGCCTATAAGTATACAAAAATTCGAAGCCAAAGGATGGAAGTATAAACTAAACTTAAATCTAATACTATTAACTAAAACTACATATATTTAGTCCCTTTTCTTAAACTAAAATAGTAGAAAATATATTAAAAATATTTAAAGTACTAAAAAGAATTTAAAGAATATAAAATAATAATGTTTACAAATTTGAAAGTTAGCGCGCAATCACAAGTGTCATACCATTAGCTGTTATTTGTTTACATGATAGCACGTTGTTAATCACGTGATGATGGCCACGATCGCAGCGCCATCTAGTGATGAATCGACCCCATTGGAGGCTTGGCTTATGACTAATGCTCCCAACAAAATTTGATTATTATAGTAAATTTAGATTCTATTGATTGATATTTAAGAAACTATTGGTTGATACCTTAGATTCTATTGGTTGATATTAAGAGTTCTACTTTTGAACATGTTCCATTGTTTTACAATTCGCTATTATTGGATGGGACTATTCTCCGTGATTGGAGATAAAATTTTTGAAAAAATTTTCGTCGTGCTTTGTATTTGCTGCAGGTTAAAATGAAATGTTCACTTGTTTCTGGCACTTGATATTTCGAACACTATGGAGAGTCTGTTTGTTTAAAAAGAAAATAAATATCGTTCAATGGTAGTTTTTTTGCTCGCATCTTATTAATCAAAACCTCTGAATTTCAATTGTTTGCTGCCTGTCTATTCCACTTTTCAAGATGTGAAATAAAATTATAATTTTTGAAGTGAAACCTCTTTTGGAACGAAAGTGAATGGGAAATTTACCCAGTTTTGCGTAACAGGGGAAAAGCGAACGGAAGTAGTGATTCCCCCGTCCCCCCGAAACGTCGCGATGATGAAGAGATAGCGAGCGAAAGGAAAAGAGAGCAAGTACACCACCTGACGCGTTATATCCGTGAAAAAGTTGAATGATTGCCAAGGAGGAATTTTTTTTTAACATTTATAAACCCCGTGCACCACGCAATGTATAACACGAGGGCATACAACACAGACAGAAGAAAGGATTACAACACAACCATCATGCCTTCTCCGGGATTCGAACCCAGTCCCTACGGCATCGCAGACAGCTTCACTGACCACTATACCTGATGGGCGGCCTAAGCGGGAATTGTGCATCCAAAGTATATCTTGCTGCTATGGACGAAAGGCGTTTAGGTATTGGTGACATTAAGTGGGTTGGTACTCTTGCTACTTTCATAGTTTTTTATGTTATAAAAACGTACCGTTTTCAACGAATAAACACACCCAAAATATTACCATTTTTTGGCTCTTCCCGTTACGGGAGTGTTTGAAACATTGTGTATGTGTCACTAACGTCGCGCCAGAATTGCTACGGATAGCGTCTTGTAAACAAACACAGCGACTTCTGTTAGTGATACATAAAGTTTATATTATTAATTTTTATTTCCATTGAATCAAAATTAATTCTGGTCAGAATGCCCAGAACAAATGCAAAAAGAGGAAAAGAGTTTCGTGGGGAAAAAAGCAAAACTAGCAGCAAGTCCAGACGAAAGTCTATGTATCACCAGGTAGTTCTGTCGCAGCTTTTATCATCTTTATCCATAAATTTTTAGTACTGTGCACATGAGAGACTCCTGCAATCATTGAATCCGATGATGATTAAAAGCCGATTATCTTAATTGGAGATTTCAATGTTAATTTTGCTTTAGAAGAAGCAAAGCCACTCATTGAATTCTTGAAATAGACACTGAATTTGACAATGAATACTCATTCTAGAGAAGGAAAAACAATATATGGTTTCACTTCTATCGCGTGGCTTTCCACTGACTTTTTTTATATCTTCTACAAGGGGTGATCAAATGAAAAGGTACGAAACGACACGGTGGGTACAAATGTAGACTTTATTCAAAATATACACCATAGGCCTGAGCACAACGATCCCACTGATGAACAAGCCGCAGGATTCCTTGTTCCCAGAATTCCTGTGGCTGTGACGCGACCCAGTCCTCCACAGAATCCTTGAGTACGTCGTCCGAGTTGAAGCGCTTCCCTTTCAGGTGCTTCTTCAGTGGACCAAACACATGGAAATCGCAGGGCGATATGTCCGGACTGTAGGGCGGATGCTCCAACGTCTCCCATTTGAACTTGTCCAGTTCCAATTGTGTGACTCTGAAGACGTGTGGACGCGTGTTATCATGGAGCAGAACCACACCCTCCGTAAGCAGCCCCGGTATTTTGTTCTTGATGGACCTGCGTAAGCGTCGGAGTGTCTCACAGAACACATCGGAGTTAATGCTTTTTCTGTGCTCGAGGAATTCCACAAGTAGCGGACCTTGAACGTCGAAAAAGACAGTGAGCAACACCTTGCCTGCTGACTTCACGGCTCTGAACTTTTTAGGGGGAGGGGACGACGCATGCTTCCACTCCATGCTGTCCCGCTTTGTCTCTGACTCGTAGTGATGGCACCAGGTCTCATTACCTGTGATGATCCGCTTCATGAAAGCGGGGTCTTCCTGATACCGAAACAGATGTTGCAGTGCTAGTCCCATACCCAGTTTCTTTTGCTGGTCGGTGAGCTGCTTCGGAACCCAAGCGGCACACACCTTCCGAAATCGCAACCTGTCGTAAACAATTGTCCACACGGTTCCATAGCTGACATCCACCTTCAGCGCCAACATTCGCAATGTGACACGCCGATCACTTCTCACTAGGTAGTCAACCTTGTCGATGAGATCGCTCATGATGACAGTGTTTGCCTGGCCTGGTCTCTGGTCATCACCCACACTCTGACGGCCTGCACGAAAACGGGCACTCCATTTTCTGACAGACTTGTCAGAGACACATTTCTCCCCGTAAACGGTCACCATCCACCGATGAATAGCTGCCGGTTTCTCAGATTCCGCTGTCAGAAATCGGATGACACTTCGCTGCTCCTCAATCGTCAAATTTTGTAACGCGGACTCCATCCTGTCCTCATACGGACTGCCGCATCATTTGGACGCCGCTTTTTATAAGAGCCTTTGCTCTCTCCTGCGCATGCGGGGGCCCGCGCATGATCGCGCGCGAATCCCAGTCAGAGCCTCCAATGGCATCCCGAGATGTCTCGCTACATTCTCCCATGACGGAATATGCAAATATTTAACTGTTTTATTTTTATGTCGTTTCGTACCTTTTCATTTGATCACCCCTTATACTTCCTGTCCATGCCTCTTCATTTTTATTCTTATGCTGTTTTTTTGAAATATGCATGTAAATCTTCCACTGAAATCCAAGGAATAATACTCCAAGGATCTGGAGAGGTCTTGGCTAATTTATCAACTTCTTCATTGATCTCTATTCCTTTATGAGCCGGCACCAAATGAATGTGATGGATTGAACTATTTGAAGACTCTCTTGCAAAGTTGAACTTAAATTTAAAATTATCGTATTGGATTTTCTATTAATATTTTGGATAATTTTTAAAACTGATAAACTGTTCATCAGGATAACAAAGTTTTCTGCTTCTGTAACCTAATTTTGTAATGCAGTCTATATGGCTATAGCTTCAGCTTTAAAATTGAAATAAACTCTTTTAATAGGAAATTTTGTCGGACGTTTTTCTTGGGAATTAAAATTCCTATTGTTGTCTGATTTGTAGTTTTTGAGCCATCTGTTGCTATTAGGATACTGTTATTGAAATTTGTTTGGTTGTAATCTATACACATATTTTGTACTATGATATCTGGGAGATCTTTGTTTTGAAAAGGCAGTTCATGGGTATAGATGTTTAATTTATGGCTTTCATAGATCGGTGGAGGCGGAATCCACATTGAAGAATATCCACTTTAGAAATGCAGAGTTCTTGGAGGAGGTTGACTGTCTTTTGAAAAATACTGGTTTCTTTTATTTCATATTTATAGAAAATTTCATTACTGTCCCAAAATAAGCTTGCATTCGGTGACCAGTTTCTTAATGCTAGTTGCTAAGTTAAAAATTTTTGACAAAGGAGATTATGACGATTATAAATACTGCTATTCATAGTTTTTGCTATTAATAAATCTACCGGGGTGTTTCTTGGGAGACCTAGGGCTAATCGCAAGGCAGCATTGTATATCGGTTCTAGTTTTTGTCTATTGGTACTGCTAGCAAAGGAAAATAGTTAGCTTTCATAGTCAAAGATAGATCGGATTGTGGCATTTATAATTGTTAAAAGGGGATCTCTCTCAGTTCTTGTTCCTATTTTAGGAGAAGATAAGGCTTTAATGGCATCTAGATATTTGAATCCTTTCTGTTTCTAGATATTTGAAGCCTTTCTAAATTCCTTCTGTAAATTATATGATTTTTCCAAGTGATATTAGGGTCAAAGATTATACTTAGGATCTTTAGATTCTTCACTTCGGGAATAGGTGTTTGCCGTACATTTTAAGTAATAGTGGTATAGTTCTTCTTTTTCTGGAAAAGTTGATTAGGCTGCTTTTTTCTGGAGAGGTAGTTAGTTTCCATTTTTTTGCACCATGCTGAAATATTATTTAATGATTCTTGCGAGTGAGTGATTTTGGGGTTTATTGGCGCAAGTGCCGATTTCGGCTATACTGCGCCAAACATTTGTTTTAATATCTGTGGTCTAGACGGGAAGAGAGAAAGAAAGAATGAATTGAATGCCAAGAGGGACGAAAATAGAGAAGGATCACTAGGGTAATCCTGGTTCGTGAAGCCCGAATGCTTGGTCGACCAATTGCAGCCCGTCAACCCCCTCCCACCTGTTTACCGGAACTTCGGAGGGCATTGCTTGATGAGTGGTGTAATATTCCCCAAGATCAGATTGATAATTTGATACTCAGCATGTGTAGGCGTTGTAAGGCCTGTATTGCATCGTACGGGAGACATACTCCGTATTAACCATCATACTTACCATGTTATACTGTTTTTTGAAGTAGGTTCTTTTTTGAAATTTGCTCCAGGGAGTAAAAATCGCAATTTTTATTAATCATGTCATATAGCATCTTTTTTGCTCTTTACCTTTTGTTTAATAAATAGGCTTTACAAATAAGTTAAATTTTTTTGCTTCTGTCTCTTTCTTTGCCTGAACTTCATTATTCTTAATTTTTGGGCATGAGTGTAAATGAATGGTTTGACATGGTTTGAATTTTTTCTATCTTTGATTATCCGAATTATTTAAAAAGATCTTTGGGCGAGGTGATGTTTTCACATGTCTTGTGCCAATAGCCTTCTTTACTATTTTTAATTTTTCACTTCAGTCTTGCGTTTATTTCTTTGTATTTTATCCAATTTGCTTCTTTAAAATGTTTTTTTTTTTGCTTTTTTCAGAAGTTGTCTTTTTTTTTTTTGCTCCACATGCTGCTGTCCACCATGAAGCTCTTGAATTGATCTGTTTTAATTCTAAGTGTTGTGCTGAAATTTGAGCTTTTTTATTTCTTCTATTATATCCATATTGATATTTTCATTTGAATTTAATTTTTCTTGAAGAAGTTTGGTAAATTTGTTCCAATTTGTTTTTTGTCTTAAGAATTTATTGCCGAGCTGTATGATCTTTTGTGTATTCAATGATTATAGGAAGGTGGTCACTTCCAAAATTATCGGTATATGTAGACTAAGATAATTCATAATTTAAACTTACTGATAATAAAGAAAGATCTATTGATGTAAATATTCCTGATGAATGGAGATAAGTTGGACTTTTATCATTGAGCAACACATTAGGTCATTTTCTAGAATCCAATCAAAAATCTTTTTTCCAGGAGCATTGGAATTTTTTGAGCCCTATACTTCATGAGATGCATTAAAATCTCCTAGAATCAAACTGTGATTATCAATATATGATGCTATTTTCGATAGATTGGCGTCATTAAAATTTCCCGTGGAATGTAAAAATTAAAAATTGTAAGAGGAACTGTATTTATCTGAGCTCTGACTATTAAAATTTCTAGGTCTTCACTAATTTCGGGGAAAAATTTTTACGGCACTAATATCTTTTCTCAAGGCAATCAACAATCCTCCTCCTCTTCTGTTTTCTCTATCAATTCGGAAAATATGCTTGTTGGGAATAGTGAAAATATCATTTGGATGTAACCATGTTTCTTGAATTATTAAGATGCTTGCTTGTTGAAAAATTGGCTGAAAAATAAAATCTGATCTCTTGTTTTTAACTCCGCGTGCATTCCATTGGATAAGATTCATAATCTGAGAAAATAACAAAAATGCTAAACAAAGTATCGGGTTAAATTTCCAGGGAAAAAATCAGATTAGTTTTAATTTTTAACTGGACTTAAGGAAAAAATTGGATGTATCTATAATTTTTTATTTTGTTCCAATGAACCTTCTAATATATTTCCTCTCGTACTGATAATTTTTTGAGTCTTTTCGCCTTTTAATTTAGTTTCCTATTTATTGGTTTGTGATGTCATCTTTTGGTATTGTTAAGTTGGATGCAGCTTTTTTTTTTAAAGTGGATTTCATTGTATTTATTATGGAGTGAGTGAGTGAGTGAGTGAATGTGGGGTTTTATGGCGCAAGAGCCAATTCTGGCTATACTGCGCCAAACATATGTTAAAAAAATGAAAAAATACATCTAAAACACAGTAATAGTATTGTAGGGTAAAATATCATAAGAAATCAGAATCAAATTTACAAGGTAAAAACAATTTTTGATGAGAGACACCCCACCAAATTAGATAAGGTTTAAGTAGATCAATGTGAGAAAGAAATGATAAAAAATTGCGAAAAATTGGTTACAATATATTAAAATTTTTTTTTAAAACTCACTTTATAGAATTTTAATGATGTAAAAATTTCGAAAATAATGTAAGACATGACTTGTTCAATTAAATTAGTTTTTACGATTTCTTGTCGGTGTCATGTAGTGCATAAAACCATTCTTTATATGGTAATCCATCAAATATTTTCATCAGCGTTATAAAGTATCATATCTCCTCATCTTCTGAGGTGTAGTGTACCAAAAGTCTTTTTCGGCTTGTGAGGTGTCATTTAATTTCAATCTCTTGCTTTTGTTTTTTTGAACGCTTTTTTTCAATTTTTAAAATTTTGCTTTAAACTTTTTGCTGTTTTAGATGCAGCAGAGGTTCGATTATTAGATGTCTCCATATCATGTAATGGGATAGATGGAAGAGTTTCAATTGGTAAGGAGTTGGATGAAGAAGCAGATATGTTGGGTGAAGTTTCCATAGGGCTGAACATATTATTGGTGGTGGAAAGCACGGCAGTAGACATAGGAGTAGGTGGCTCTCTGAGGTTCTGACACTATATCTGCTATTGAAGAGGTGGCTGAGATTCTGACACTGTATTTGCTATTGAAGAGGCGGTAGGCAAGAAGTTTGTTTGGGTTGACGATGATGTGGATATTGATATATTTTGTTTCAAGAGAGGGATGAAGTTGGTTAAAGTAATTCTTTGGGTGGACAAATTATTTTTGTTATATTTTCATCCGTTTGTGTGGAATTGCTTACAGTTAAGGATTTAGTAGCCTGGGCATAAGTTTGAGTTACCTGTGGGAGTATTAGTTTTCGTACTTCTAAGTAAGAGATATTTTTATTAGTTTTGATCTCCTGTATTTGTTTCTCCCTTTTCCATTTAGTGCACAGTTTCGAATCAGATGGATGGGCTTGTGAACAATTAACACATTTTGGCTTCAGATTGCAATCCGTGAAAGAATGTCCAACAGAAGCACATCTGGAGCACGTTAAATTTCTGCGACAGGCTGTTTGTAAATGTCCGAACCTCTGACACTTAAAACAGCGCAGAGGATTCGGTATGTATGGACGGATTTTACAATTTAAATAACCTGCTTTTATATTAGTTGGGAGTTTCGGGCTATTAAAGGTCAGAATTAGATGTTTAGTCGGAATTACTGTTGCTTCTTTTTTTATTGTAATTCTCCTGACTTTAATAACACCCTGATTTGAAAATCCTTCAAGGATTTCTGCATCAGGAATGGTGAACAGGCCAGGTTCGGAAATGACACCGCGGCAAGAATTTAGTGATTTATGAGGACTTATTATCATTGGAGAATCGAGAAATGTTTTTGCAAACAGAAAAGACTTCGTTTGTAAAAGGCAGATACAGTTTCAATAAGTAGGTCACTGGATCGCAATCTTTTCACAGATTTTGGTTCACCACCTATTGCAATTAACGCTTTATGTATAGCAAATGGCGATTTTGCAAGCTGTCTATTATTCGGGAAGGATATCAATAAAAGTGTCTGGCATGTACAGCAATTTCATCTACAGTGGGGTTGGGTAAAACAAGGCCTTTACCCGGGTACATCAGCTTTGGATCCCTAGGCGTGTGAAGAACTTCGAACTGGCGTGCCTCCATCCACCACGGAGTTCAACAAGGGAGGCAGTGTGCCGGTCAGGTCATCTGGCAAAAACCAGGCACGGCGCTTTCCTGGAGTACACCCAGAATATAGTACTACAGCATCAGGGTGAGGATCCAATGGGTAAACCCGCCACCTCTCATCTGCAGCACTAACCCTACAGCAATGTCTCTCCGGGGACACCGGAGAGAGGTATCACCAGCCGATTGACAGGAGCGGGCTCACTCCTACCACCCGTCTACAGCGAAGCGTGGGCCAAAGGGAACGCAAAGGTATCCCCAGAACACCATTTTCCTCCTTACGGGACGCCGCACACGGCAAACGTGCGGGTTGGCAAACCAACGGTGTTAGTAAAACAAAGTACGAATATCAAAGTAAAGAAAATAAAATTAAATATCAAAATACAACCAAATAAATGCATTACAAAATGTAAACTAAACTGTGTTAATAACAATTAATAATATAATCTTATCAAAAAGAAAGAAATTCAGTAATCGAAACTTGCATATTTATGAAACATGTCTGTGGTCTAGACGGGAAAGGAAAGAAAAGATGAATGGAATGACAAGACGAAGGGTCGAAAATAGAGAAGGATCACTAGGGTACATCGATGTCGTGACACCTGTGTTTACCAAAGACAGTAAACCCCTTGGGGAAAAGGAAAAGATCACAGGGCACCTCGGGATTGTGACACCCGTACTCATCTAAGGAAGGTGAGCCCGCTGCGGGGGTATTCATTATGGAAGTGAAACTTGAATTTATTTGTTCTACCATCGTACTCAGTTCTATTGTGAAGCGATACACTATATTTGTTCTAATTTCCTTTCAAAGATATTGTTGTTTTCTTGAATTTCTGTTCCAATTTCTTAATTTGTTTTTCGAGTTTTTCAATTTTTTCCATTTGATTATTAAACGTTTTGACGGAGTTTTTTTTCTTCATTTTGATACTTTTCTATTGCTTCATTTCTCGAAACTTGCTGTTCTGCCTTAATTTTTAAGATTTAAACTTCTTCTTGATAATTGTTACATATTTTAGAGTTAGCTTTATGTGCTTCTCCACAGCCGCTACATTACTTCATTTCATAATCTTTACACTCGTTTTCTGGAGGATTTAAAGAGCATATTCGGTATTTTATCGAGCTTCGGCAATATTTTTGAATGTGTCCGGATTTCCAACATTTTGTGCATTGTTTGGGCTTTTCATAGTATAGATTAGTTTTAAACATTTCGAATCCAATTGGAACCCTTTCGGGAATGATGCATCCAATTTGAGTAATTTTAACTGTTTTGATTGGTATGAATCCACTTTTTCTTTTCTTTTTGTTTGTAAATCGTTGAATTTTCAAAATTGTGAAGTTATTACTTTCTAATTCCGATTTCATGTCCTCTATAGTATAATCCGTGTCAATTCCTTGTATTATATAACTATTGATTAGGCCAATAAATGATAATCTTGCACTTATTTTGACTCCATTTATTTCTTTAATATTTAAAGCTTCCAAGGCGGTATCGCAACTATTGGGTTTTAATTATAATTTCATTATTTCTAGTTTTACTTATTAACTGGATATTTTTTTCACAGAGAATGCATTCATAATGGCTTCTTTTAATTTAATCGGATTACCACTTTGAAATTTGTTATCTGATTTTAAAAAAATCTTAATGTTAGGACTTGTAGTAATATTTTGTTTTTCCCGAAATCATTCCAATAATTCAATATCTGTGATTTTACTTCTAAAATTATTTGTTGTTGAATAAGAATTGTCTATTTTTATTTCCATTCTACTCTAACACTTTTTCTTATAATTACACAAACTTGTATAAATACTAAAATTAATATAACGTATCCAAAAATAGAAGAAAGAACTATATAAAATAAATTTCTAACTAAAACTTAAATTAAAGCAATCTCACCACCTCGAATCAGAAGTTTAAACACAACCTTCCAAGAAGTCCAACCCGACTCTCTATTATAATTTATAATTATTAAATATCTCATTAAGAAATCTCGCAGTTAGAACTTCACACTCGAACCAAACCGAACAAGGGATACAGCAAGAATGACTTTTAGTAGGGTTCAATTAAATGAACGATGAACTTCGGGACTTTCAGAAAGAGACCAAAAATATAAAAATAACCCACCTACACGCTTATATTCAACAAGAGACTGGGATAAGCATATTCTTCTGCCCTCTACCTGGAAATCAGTGGCTTGGTTTTGACAAGCGTCTAGCCCCTCAAAAGCTAGTTTCCTCCCTAGTCATCTGCGCATATTTTCGCACATGACGTCAGTTGCTCCCGTGGGGTAATGCTATAACCAGTTCATTTTGCTGTTAGCCCTACACTTGTCTACTTACTGCTCTTAAGGCTCCCGTTAACACGCCACCACGAAATATCGAGCGTAATGTTAATCCTATGCAATTTCTTATATTTCTATTTACGTCTAAGGTGTTGCTTTTAATTGTATGAAATAAAATGCATCCGGAAAATCGAAAAAAAAATCAATGTTTCTCACGTTTTCGATTTTTGAAAAAAAATTGTAAGTATTTTTAAATATTTATTAAATTCTTGAAAATTTACATCTAGTGCGTTAAAAGACCATAAAAATATTTTCAATTATCGGATAAAAAAGGAAAACGAGGGAAACCTTTATTTTTTTATGCTCTTTCAAACGCATATACTTTAAAATTTTTAAACTAATTTATATATATTTGCGAGTAATTAAAAAAGTCAGCATTTCATATTTGGAAAGAGGGGAAAGTAAACTTGTAACCCCTCCTTCGCGGAAGGATACATGAAATTTTTCCTACGTTCCATTGGTGAAAGGTGGTAATTTATGACTCTTCGGTGGATTGTGTAAAAGAGATGTTTTTTGCCCCAAATGGGTCTTGTTTTCTAAGAATCTATAGCGTATTCAAGAAACTATTTACAATTACGTCATTCTTAGAAAAGTTTGAGTCTATCATTGAAAATAACTACAAATACGTTTTGTACAAAAAGCTATCCTCCGTTTTCATACATCCAAGTGGCCGCGGTAGCCAAATGGTCTAGGCACCGGATCGTGGCTAATGTGTCATGAGTTCGATCCCAGTACCACTGAAGACCCGCCGTGTAGGGGAGCGATGCACGTTAAATCTGTCGAGAGCTCAAACGTCCTCCCGTTGGTGTGTTGTGGTAGTTAGGAGAGGGGTGCCAGCTTAGGTGTCGTCCGCGTCACTTGACCATGGTTCAAAATTACGCGGACCGTCCCCGAAAGCCCTCGTGTAGCTGAACAGTGGGACGTTAATATTCACACATCCAAAACTGCAATACTTAGCAGCTTCTCCCGATGGTTTCCCCTCAGGGGGCTCACCTTCTTTAGGTGAGTACGGATGTCACAATCCCGAGGTGCCCTAGTGATCTTTTCCTTTTCCCACGGGGTTTACTGTCTTTGGTAAACATGGGCTTCACGAACCCGGGGTACCCTAGTGATCCTTCTCTATTTTCGACCCTCTTTCTTGTCATTCAATTCATTCTTTCTTTCTCTTCCCGTCTAGACCACAGATATTAAAACAAATGTTTGGCGCAGTATAGCCGAAATCGGCTCTTGCGCCAATAAACCCCAAAATCACTCACTCACCTTCCGGGTGGTTTAGTTGACGATGGAATTGTGGAGGTGAGTGTCCCGCTTCTTGCCAAGACATAACTTCTGATGAAGCAATAAGCTTTAAAAAAATTTCTTTTCTGGAAAATTGATAGATTCGATACAAATAAATAAAAATCACGATTACTTTTACCAAGTACAGGAGCAATTGCAAGTAACAGAAAAAGAATATTGCTTTTTTATAATGTGGACAAAAAAAAAAAAAAAAGGCTGAAAAAAAGAAAAAATATTCAGGGACAATGGTTTTTGACGTGATAAAATGTTAAAAAAGTTGGAACCTTTTAATTTCAATTGCTTATTGCCAGAACTTACGGATCTAAGATATCCCAGATCGATGCCAATACGTAACCCGGCTTCGATTCTGGAAGCACAGGAAATTTTTTAAAAAAGCAAAAACCTTGTAAATAAATCTTTTTGCTGTATTATATAAATCGAAGCAATGAACTATTATTGCTAATTAAGTAATGTAATTATATTAGTAAATACTTTGCATCATGAATATATATAATGAAATCATACAAAAGAATTTTCGTATTATCAGTTTTTTATGGTTTTGTATTAGTTACATCTTCATATAAAGTTTCATATCTTCAATAAAAAAAATGCAAGATTAAAAAAAAACTACAGTTGAAAAATTGATTTTTTTTAAAGGATATGAGATGTGTTGGTACCCTTAAAATTTTAGCCAAGCTATTAAAAACTGCCATATGAATTTTTACTATTGTAATATAAGTGTATACCTAATCAACCTTTAAAATAGCTTTTTTACGCAAACGCTTTTGTAACATACTGTGGAGTAACACATGAAACAGGGTCCTCGCCCCTCACTCTGGAAACTGTGCTTTAAATATAATATTTAATGCACAGGCAAATGGTTCCACAATTTTAAAGTTCAAGCCCATTACCACTAAAGACCCTCCGTTAAGGGGAGCGATGCACGTTAAATCTGTCGAGAGCTCAAACGTCCTTCCATTGGTGTGGTAGTTAGGAGATGACGTGCCAGCTCAGGTGTCATCCTCGTTACTTTACCATGGTTCAATATTACGAGGTCCGTTGCCAAATGCCCTCGTATAGCTGAACAGTGTGACGTTAATGTTCACTCACTCACTCCACAATTTTAATGTTTGACATTTCAGGAATTAGAAGAGATTTTCCACAAATCCCATGAAATTCTGATTGGAATGGGGTTGTACGAAAATACTTTCTAGTTCCATGAGTTGAAAACTATCTATCCCAGTTACTAAATGTAAAGCATGGGTAGGTGTCACTTGGATCACAAATTAATATTATTAATGAGTAAAATTAGATTAGAAGCTCTTAATAATAAATGTAATACTTTTTTAGTTGTCTTTACATAAGTACCTAAACAGAGAGGGGTGGCGAACTTTTATGGAAAAACATGTCATTTTTTCGTAAGAAATATTTAATGAGGTGTAGACGTGCCGTCAAACCATTTTGATTTGTGATTATTGGAAGAATAATAAAACTAAATAATGACAACTCAAAACTCTTTATTTATAATGAAAAAATTCATTTTGCACACACTGTACAGTAGTAAATGTTTTAGTTATATGTATAATTCAAATTATATATAAAGTAACATTAGTCAGATTTCTCTGTTGTTGCAATTAGATGATAAATAACATATTGTAACATTTTATCGTAATAAAATGTAACTTTTTGTATTTACTTTGTTTTTCTGTGTACTGCATCTTTTCCTAAATATAAGTGATAGGACCTGGGGACCGTATAAAAATTAATTTTTGTAAATTTTTTCTAAATGGGTTTTTTTGTTCAAAAGCACGTAAAAACATTTTTCAAATTGACAGTGCATATCTAAACCGAACGGTTCAGGAATTAGCTATTGGGTCACATTAAGGCTGGGCACCCTAGTATAGTTATATTTAAGAGATATGGATTTAAAAATTTTATTTTTAGATTAAATCGAAATAATGTTATTGACGCGAAATTTTTTCATAAGAGAGCTTCCATTTCCGGAAAGAGGCATTGCACTAACTTGATTACATAATGTAATGTAGTCTATCTTTTGAGTATTTTTATTAGTGTTAATTTTAGTGATTATAAAGATTTTTATTTCTACTGTCATATTAATAAGATAAAGGAAAAGTATATTTTTCTGCGGGAGTTGTATAAGTAGACCATTTTTCTTAGATTAAAAAGTATGTAAATTTATTCTATATTTTGTGCTTGCTCTGTGCAGATACATATGTGGGTTTGTTGAAAATATATAAGGTATGTACATCTATATATATTGGTTTTACCAATTTTAAGACATTGAGGAATATACTTTATTAGAATATCCTACCATATAGTTCTCAATTCTAGATATATTAAACAAATCAATTCAGTGTTCAAACGAAAGTAAAATAAGGGTTCTCTATACTTTGTTTTAAATTTACGAAAAGATTTTGGAAAATCTCAAACACATTGATTTTTAATTCAAATGGGTCAATTTTTGATGAATTCAAATTTTTTGTATTAAAGCAAATCACTACCAATTATCTTCATAACTTTTAAATTTTTAAAAAAATTTTAGAATATTTGAAGGAGTGGGTAAAAACACTATCTGGTGCTCAATACTAAAGAAAGCGACGCGAAAAGCAAGCCCACGTTAAAAGACAAGCTGGAAGTTTACTGAACTACACGGTGATTATATAATTAAAGTTTCAAAGGCTATAAAAAAAGAACCCCTGATCAAAATGACGTCAAATTTAAACGGAATATTATTACAGGAGGGGGAAAGTGTATGGTATAAGAAAAAAAAAGTAATTCAAAATTTTAGCAACAGATGGCGCTGCAAACATCATAATTAAAAGGATTCGATTGAAAATGACAGTGAATCGTAAAACAACCGCTAAGGCGTAAAATACACGTCAAACCAAGCGTGCTGTTCAGTGTGCATGACTGTTCGTGATATTGTTAGCTACGTAAGCCCATCCACCAGGTCAAGGTTATATCACATCGGTTGGGAAAAATCAGTTTTTAATTCTCCCGACGCTAAAAACCGCATAAAATTCTTCATCAAATCAGTTTTTAATGGCCCTGAGGTCAAAAACCGCTTAAAAAGCGCCCATCAAATCGGTTTTTAAATTTTGCAAGATTGGCACAAAACATATTCAATATGCTGTCCACCATTGCAGCAAGTTTAAATCGAGAAACAGCATGTTCCACAACTGATCGAAGTGTGTCCAGGGTCACGTTCAGATTGTGTTGCGCAGTGTGTGCCTTCAATTGAGCTAAGTGTGTAATCGGAGCTCTGTACACATTATCTTTCAGATAGTTCCACAACCAGAAGTCTCACGGATTAATTTCAGGTGATTGGGGTGGCCAAGCTGCAGGGAAATGGTGACTGATAACTCTAGCATTTCCAAAATGCCCTTTCAGCAGCTGCTTCACTGGATTTGCCATGTGCGGAGGAGCACCATCTTGCATAAAAATCATCTTATCCACACAACCACGCTGTTGAAGATCTTGAATGACGTGGTAGCGCAGAAGACACTCATAGCGCTGACCAGCGACAGTAACAGGACCAACAGTACCCATTCCTTCGAAAAAGTATGGCCCTATGATAAATGATGTCGTAAATACGCACCACACAAGGTTAACCTTGTGTGGGAGGGAGTTAAGAGCTTTTTTTAAGTGTGTTAAGAGCTCTTAAGGAAAAGCTGTGCTGGTTGAGTGGATTTTCTGTTGACCATGTTCGGCATTTCTGTGTATTGACATATCCTGTCAGATGGAAATGGGCTTTGTCTCACCACAAAATTTTCCATGGGCATTCACTATTCATTTCCATGCGAGCAAGAAATTCTAAAGTAAAAGTTTCCCTTGCTAGCCGGCCAGAAGGAAGCAACACCTGCACGTGGCTAATTTTGTATGGATAGCAATGCAGGATGTTTCGTAGAATTTAAAGCACTGTGCTCAAAGGCCTGTCCAGTGTTCGGGAAATTCCCTGAGCATTGCACGGTTGCAAACCACCGCTCGACTCCTACTGCACTGCTGTGTCCACTTCTTCAATTGCCGTCGAATTAATTCTTTTCCCTCCCTCTACCAGATCGCACATGAAGAGAGCCTGTCATCTGACCAACGCCATTTTTCATACCCTTGATTGTCTGGAACTTTTGTAGCTATTGGTGCAGTCATTATTCTTGTAAAAAAAGCTTTAGAAGCAGAGCGCGGTCCTTCAATGAGACATTCATGCGAAATTCTCAGACATGAAATGAGGAAAAGTCGTGTATATCCGGCGTTTATTCTGACGCTTACAGCGCCATCTGTTGACAAAATTTTGAAATATTTTTTTCTTATGCCACATATTTTCCCCTTCTTCAATAATCCGCTCAAATTTTAAGTTATTCTGATAAGTGGATCTTTTTTATAGCGTTTTGAAACTTTAACTTAAATTACAATCACCTGGTAACTTGCAAGGCACTAGAAAAAAAGCAAGACCGTATAGAATTAGATTTTCATGAGGAATATATTGCAGATGAAATAAACAGAACCGATAGTGGCACTGCTCTTATAGGAACTCCTCCGCGCAAAACCAAGGATCACAATACTTTAAACAATATTTAGTACAAATCCAGAAACCTGGCCACCTATTCTATCAGACGCCGATAAATGTTTTTGGATAAAAAAAAAACACCCCTAAGCCATTGACAGAGTATAATTTTCCTTATAACGACACTCGGTTATTCTCACATTATTATACCTGATTTAAAAAAAACAGCGAAAAGATTGCGCGTAAAGGGTTAGTCAATTCCATTAGAAAAACTCCATATTGTTTTTAATGAAAATTTTTGGCAGTGTTGTTAGTTCGCTTTCCACAGAAGGTTTTAAAAGTTAGAAGCACCTGGTTGAAACATCCACGAACCCTAGTCAAAAATCAAAATCTTGGATTGAATTAAGTCAGCGATTAGAATGCTGTAAAACAACTGACAGCGATTCGCAAAGACTTATTATTGTAGAGAGACTAGTTGGGACTTCAACGCAAGAAACAGAAGGGAAAAAAAATGCTTACCCTTAATGGTAAAAGTGACAAACTATCCCATTCTAATAATAGTCAGTTAAATTTGATGCAATAATGGAGGAACATGTTCGAAGAGTGCTAAAAATCAAGAAACTGATCTACTAGAAAGATCAAGAAACTATCTAGGGAAAAATATTCAGAACGAGATATTTTCTCTTTTTCATATCATTAAAGTACAAATTGTTTATATAATTCAAAAAGCCAAATATTATTTAACATTTTTAAATTGCACCGCCGATGCCAGTAAGATCGAACAAATGTCATTTTTGGCAAGATATGTATTGAAAAATTTAATTCGAATGAAGTTACCCTTAAAATTTTTAAAAGTATATAGAATTCCTTCCAGTTGAAAGATTGACTGAAAACGAGAGCTTTCAAATTTAATGGTTGAGAAACTTATAAAATTGGGACTAAATTTGCTAGATATGCGGGGGCAGGCCTACGATAATGGAACCAACATGAGAGGCGAGAAACCACGGTACAATCTAGAAATAGGACGTTAAGTCCACAAACAGTCTTACGTACGATGTAGTAGCCACTCTTTAAATTTGGTCTTTAATGACATGGCAAAAGCATCTTTAGAAGCCTATACTTTTTTTAATACAGTCCAAAAAATTTATTTTCTTCATCATCAACTTTTTGTTGGGCCATATTATTAAAATATATAAGGGGTATATAACATCAAAATCACTAAGTGCATCTCGCTGGGAAAGCCGAATAGAGGCTTTTAAACCCTCAAAGCATCAATTAGAAGACATTTATGATGCTCTTAGTGTTCATAACAATGCTGAAATATCAACTCTATAAGAGATAAATCCCCCCTCTGTATTATTAAATTCTATTAAACAAACCAAGTTCCCTTTGCTCCATCGTTATTTGGTATAAAATGTTAAATTCAATAAACAAGCTATTGCAAACAAAAGATTGCTATCTACCATCTGCTACGAAACTCTTAAGAAATTGTAAAGATTTTTTTAATGATCTTCGATCGGATGTGGCTTTTGATGAAAGGCTCTGTGATGCAAAAGAACTGGCCAATTGAGATTGATAACCCTGTTAACTTGGATGTGACGCAACCATGTCACAAAGTTCGACGTAAAAATGTTAATTTTGATTACGAAGCATGAAATGATCTGTTGGAAGTTCCTAAATTAAAATCCAAGATAAGAGTTATTTTTTTAGGATTGACCAAGCAATTAATGACTTGGAATGCAAATTTAATTTAATGACTACACATAGCAATTGTTTTCAATTTTTATAAAATATGTAAGGTTTAAAAGAGACCTCTAAAAAATTAATAATTAAAAACTGTAAAAATTTAGAAATGATGTTGACAGACGGAGGATCATTGCATATAAACGCGCTGGATCTAGCAGATCAGATAATGTTAGTTTAAGCTTCACTAGGCAAAAAAGAAAGCACAATAGAAAAATTTCAAAATTTATTTCATTTTTAGAATTTGCACCAAATCTTGCTATTGCGTAAAGAATTTTACATTCGTTCCCAATAAGTCTAGCAAGAGGAGACAGGAGTTTCTCGAAATTAAAATTTTCTCTTACGGTCCAATAATCTTCAAGTTAGATTAAATGGTTTAACTACACTGTCTATAGAACATGAAAAAAATGAACAAATTGATTTAAAAGAATTGGTCAGAAATTTTTCAGAGTTAAAGTAAAAAAAAAAAAACACTTCTAATTCTTTTATTATTTTTTAATAAACATTTATATATGTATACTGTTATGATGCCTTTTTCTTTGTAAGAACAATTTAAGTTTTATAGGCGTGTATTTATGAACAATTTCTATATACATATTTTTTTTACTTTGTGGAGAAGGGTGGCATTTTTAATTTTTGTCCGAGGCGGCAAATTTGCTAGAGCTGGCCCTTAACCCATGCTTTTTACACCAATGACATTAATTTTTCCATTAATCATTTTATTCTTACATTAGGAATTATTTTTAGATTTTAGTTCAGTTCACAACAAAAGCGTGTTTTTTATTCTATCGATCTTGTGGTTCTATAACCTACATTTCTTTTACATCCGTCATTGCTTCCTACAAAACAGTACAGCATTTATCAAAACAGCATCTATGTTTGACAGCAACTGAAGGAAGAAAAGTTGATTCGGATTCATTTGTTCGCTAGGCCAGATTCACTGTGATTTGGATTGATTACGACTGACTGAGATTTCTTTGGTATGAAGAGAATCAAATAGATATGTCTTCATTGAGAGAGAGAAAGCATTACATATTTATAAAAATGAGACTTTTCCTTCCCATGAATATGCAAATATGCTTCATGTGACCAGTTTCAGAAAAACTCTCGTAGAACATTACATTAACAAAGTTATTTCCTTGGTATGAATCCTTAAATGCCTTTTTAAATTGTCCTTTCGAGCAAAACTCTTGTTGCACCTTTCACAAGTATAAGGCTTTTCCTTTGTATGAGTTCGTAAATGGACTTTTAAACTGCCAGTTTCAGAAAAACCCCTGTTGCATGTTTCACAAACATAAGGCTTTTCCTTTGTATGAGTCCGTAAATGGACTTTTAAACTATTACTTCGAGAAAAACCGGTGTTGCACATTTCACAAACATAAGGCTTTTCTTTTGTATGAGTCCGTAAATGGACTTTTAAATCATAACTTTGAGAAAAACCCTTGCTGCACAGTTTACAAACATATGGCTTTTCCTTTGTATGAGTCCGTAAATGATTTTTTAAATTACCAGGTTGAGAAAATCTACTGTTGCACATTTCACAAACATAAGGCTTTTCCTTTGTATGAATACGTAAATGTCTTTTTAAATTTTCATTTAGAGAAAAACCCTTGTAGCACATTTCACAAACATAAGGCTTTTCCTTTGTATGAGTCCGTATGTGGGTTTTTAAATCTTTACTTCGGGAAAAACCCCTATTGCATGTTTCACAAACATAAGGCTTTTCCTTTGTATGAGTCCATAAATGGGCTTTTAAATCATTGGTATGAATCCTTAAATGCCTTTTTAAATTGTCCTTTTGAGCAAAACTCTTGTTGCACCTTTCACAAGTATAAGGCTTTTCCTTTGTATGAGTTCGTAAATGGACTTTTAAACTGCCAGTTTCAGAAAAACCCCTGTTGCATGTTTCACAAACATAAGGCTTTTCCTTTGTATGAGTCCGTAAATGGACTTTTAAACTATTACTTCGAGAAAAACCGGTGTTGCACATTTCACAAACATAAGGCTTTTCCTTTGTATGAGTCCGTAAATGGACTTTTAAATCATAATTTCGAGAAAAACCCTTGCTGCACAGTTTACAAACATATGGCTTTTCATTTGTATGAGTACATAAATGTTCTTTTAAATGACCATTTTGAGAAAAACCCTTGTTGCACACTTCACAAACATATGGCTTTTCCTTTGTATGAGTACAAAAATGTTTTTTTAAATGACCATTTTGAGAAAAACCCTTGTTGCACACTTCACAAACATATGGCTTTTCCTTTGTATGAGTCCGTAAATGATTTTTTAAATTACCAGGTTGAGAAAATCTACTGTTGCACATTTCACAAACATAAGGCTTTTCCTTTGTATGAATACGTAAATGTCTTTTTAAATTTTCATTTAGAGAAAAACCCTTGTAGCACATTTCACAAACATAAGGCTTTTCCTTTGTATGAGTCCGTATGTGGGTTTTTAAATCTTTACTTCGGGAAAAACCCCTATTGCATGTTTCACAAACATAAGGCTTTTCCTTTGTATGAGTCCATAAATGGGCTTTTAAATCATTGGTATGAATCCTTAAATGCCTTTTTAAATTGTCCTTTCGAGCAAAACTCTTGTTGCACCTTTCACAAGTATAAGGCTTTTCCTTTGTATGAGTTCGTAAATGGACTTTTAAACTGTCAGTTTCAGAAAAACCCCTGTTGCATGTTTCACAAACATAAGGCTTTTCCTTTGTATGAGTCCGTAAATGGACTTTTAAACTATTACTTCGAGAAAAACCGGTGTTGCACATTTCACAAACATAAGGCTTTTCTTTTGTATGAGTCCGTAAATGGACTTTTAAATCATAACTTTGAGAAAAACCCTTGCTGCACAGTTTACAAACATATGGCTTTTCCTTTGTATGAGTCCGTAAATGATTTTTAAATTACCAGGTTGAGAAATCTACTGTTGCACATTTCACAAACATAAGGCTTTTCCTTTGTATGAATACGTAAATGTCTTTTTAAATTTTCATTTAGAGAAAAACCCTTGTAGCACATTTCACAAACATAAGGCTTTTCCTTTGTATGAGTCCGTAAATGGACTTTTAAAATATACTTCGAGAAAAACCGGTGTTGCACATTTCACAAACATAAGGCTTTTCCTTTGTATGAGTCCGTAAATGGACTTTTAAATCATAATTTCGAGAAAAACCCTTGCTGCACAGTTTACAAACATATGGCTTTTCATTTGTATGAGTACATAAATGTTCTTTTAAATGACCATTTTGAGAAAAACCCTTGTTGCACACTTCACAAACATATGGCTTTTCCTTTGTATGAGTACAAAAATGTTCTTTTAAATGACCATTTTGAGAAAAACCCTTGTTGCACACTTCACAAACATATGGCTTTTCCTTTGTATGAGTCCGTAAATGATTTTTTAAATTACCAGGTTGAGAAAATCTACTGTTGCACATTTCACAAACATATGGCTTTTCATTTGTATGAGTACGTAAATGTTCTTTTAAATGACCATTTAGAGAAAAACCCTTGTAGCACATTTCACAAACATAAGGCTTTTCCTTTGTATGAGTCCGTATGTGGGTTTTTAAATCTTTACTTCGGGAAAAACCCCTATTGCATGTTTCACAAACATAAGGCTTTTCCTTTGTATGAGTCCATAAATGGGCTTTTAAATCATTACTTCGAGAAAAACCCTTGCTGCACAGTTCACAAACATATGGCTTTTCCTTTGTATGAGTCCATATATGATCATTTAAATGACTGATTTGAGAAAAACCCTTGTTGCATATTTCACAAACATAAAGCTTTTGATTTTTATGAGTCCGTAAATGATTTTTTAAATTACCAGGTTGAGAAAAATTCTTGCTGCACATTTCACAGACATAAGGTTTCTCTTTTGTATGAATACGCACATGTGATTTTAAATTACAAATTTGAGAAAAACCCTTGTTGCACATTTCACAAACATAAAGCTTTTTATTATCTTGAACATGCAAATGATGGCTTGAGTTCCCTTGAGTGAAAGCCATTTTACTAGTTTAATATGTGCAAGTTATTTCACAGATGTGAAAAAAATTCTCTATTTAAAATCTACAGTGAAGAAAATGGGTCTTGCACTCTTGTTCAGAATAAAATTTGTATCAACATCTTTCTGTAAAAAAAAAAAAATGTATTCAATATAATGTAGTACATGCACAGAATTTTATTCATTACGATTTATGAAGTAAAAAAAAATTCAGCTGGTTAACAAAGCTTAGAAGAATCGGCTAAATATTTTTTGTCCGATATCTAAAGAAATAAGCAGGCTTTTAGATATTATTTTTATAAAATCAATCAAAACCTAAAATATAAATTAAATATTAGAAACTAAAAATATGTGCATGCACAAGTACTTTATAAAGACAAACAAGTTAACATAAGCAATATACAGGAAACTGAAGGAATATCATGATAAAAAAGGAATACCTTCTTGGAGGAGGACTATCAAGTTATATACTGCATTAAATGGTACATACCCTGATATGGTTTGAACCTTCTTCAAACATACCTTTATTGGTTTGAATCATTATTGAGATTAAGAGTAACAATAAAGCTACTGTCGATTGTCAACTAATTTTTAACAACACATTAGTAAATCATAAGAAAAGATTTTTGAAATTACAAAAACGTTTATGACAAAGATATTTAAAATTTTTTTTAATAAAACTTCAAATTAAGAATGATATATGAATTCCCTATAATTTGCTTAATTTAACCATTTTTTTATGAAAGGATAATTTATACAAACAATTATGCAAAAATTAGATTATTCTGAAACAAGGTAACCTAAAGGATATATATATATTCATATTTCATAACTGAATAATTTTATTCAAGGAATAATTAGGCCATGGTAGCCAAATGACCTAAGCCGGTATTTCCCAAAAAGCATTGTTCCCCATGAGCCTGCAGTCCTGCGGCTGCTAAAAACCTACCATGTAGAGGAGACAGTGCAAATATTTCTATCGAAACTAAAAGATCTTGATTTCAGAGAGATGGATGAGAGCTTGTCTTTGCTACTAGATTATAGTTTAAAAGTAAAAATTGCCCTGGTTCTTAGGTAGAATACTACTGAATTTGTATCAAATTTGACTCCTCGTGGATTAAAATATTGTTACAATTGCTGGAGATTGTACAGCTCTCATTTTCCTGTATCTTTTCTGGCATCTAGAAGTGTTAATGTTGATTTAATTATTTTTGGAATTACATTCATTATGAGTATAATTTATTTTCAAAGCTTAATGGAAATATGTCATTCTATTTTTGATTATTTTACCTACATAATCCTGTGTATAAATTTTCTTTGCACAATATTATATGTTAAATTTTGAATTTTTCTTTAAAGTAAGAAGAATACACACCAATAGCAAAAATCCTCCTTTTTATAAAAACAATTCACAGTATTAGGAAAAGTTCCCAAATATAGTATACTACAGTTGACGCATATTACAAAATTTTCAAGAAGAAAATATTTAATTTAAGTGGCTAAAACATTTGTTATCATCTGGAAATGTGTGTTAGGTACTGGACTTTCTTCTCTTAATAAACCGAAACTAAAAATCAATTTAGGTTGTTTAAGGACAAATGTTTCTAACAATCAAATTTGAATCCGAAGTTTTCTGTTTATTAGTACTAATAATTTCCCCCTATTTTGTTCAAATATGTTTTAAAGGGCTTCAAATTTATTTCTTCTATAGATTTATTTATCACATAACCTTTAGTTTCACCCAGTATCTTATGTTACAACTCAAATTACAAAACTTGAATATTTCCCAATTCTTGAAGAAAAATAAAAGACTAATTAAATTGATTTATTTACCTCTTATTCTTATGCAAAAAAAGTAATAAAACTTTTTGCTAACTTATGCATATTGAAAAACAAAAAGACTTTATGAGAGCCCAACATTGTAATCCCATTAAATTTACTTAAGACACTCATATGTCATTCAAGTGAAATTGGTACTTATGAATTATCACAACAATCACAAACTCTATTAATAACTTACCAAGTTGGTAACCCTGATTTCCTACGTGTTATACATGCTGAATTGTTGAACAGGTGCTTTGCTTCATATAATGTCGTCAATAGGTTGCGATATACACTACTGTGAAATTAAAAATACTAAAATGTACATTTAAGAAATAAAACAAAATATTTTGAATTTATTAAAAGAATGGTAATTCTTAAGTTGATTTTAAAAATTTAAATAAAAATATTAATTTCCAAACTTTATATATATATATAAACTCAATAAAATATAAATTATAAAGAAAAAAAGTACTTAATTTCTGTAAATTAAGTTTATTGTTGTCAGAACCATATGAATAAAAAACAGAATCACTAAAAACAAATGTTTAGCTCTCTGTCTTTTTTGAGTGAGTGAATATTAACATTTCACTGTTCAGCTACATGAGGGCTTTTGGGGACGGTCCACGTAATTTTGAACCATGGTCAGGTGGCAGACGACACCCGAGCTGGCACCCCCTCTCCAAACTACCACACCACACCAACGGGAGGAAGTTTGAGCTCTCCACAGATTTTACGTGTATTGTTCCCTACACGGCGGGTCTTCAGTGGTACTGGGATCAAACTAATGACAAGCTAGCCACGATACGATGCCTAGACCACTTGGCTACTGTGGCCACCTCTCACTTTGATTTAAAATGAAATAAATTTAAATAAGAACCATTGGTTACTTATGAAGGTGATTACAACATAATCAGCACTTTTCAAATTTTATTTAAGCTGATTTTAAAACAATGGGAAATTGCTGATTTTTAACATGATATATGAATATATTTATAATTTTTTTTATTTATTCAACTCTAAAAAAATTATCCTGAAACCATTAAAAATTTACTTTTTCAAACAATGGGCTCCTTTCATGGGAGAGGTAACATATTTTTTAAAAACATAGACAATAGCACTCATATATTATGGTGGATCGAAAAATGCTTTTCAAGATCTGTCTATGCAAAAAAAAAAAGACATCAACTGTAAGCTGTTGACACTGCCAAGAGCATTTAATTGAACCACCAACATACCAGTTCACAGATACTCGGTGTATGCCTTAGATGAGGGGGACAAAAAGAAATCCCTATTCAGGTCAATCATTATAAGCACTTTTAATCCTATCTTTTGTGTGGCTGAGATAACCTACTTGTCATAGTCCCAGATTCAAGGATGGCATGTCATGAATTTGAGCAAAGTATTGCAGAAGACCCGCCAACTACAGGAAGCTGATACATGTCAAATATGTTGATGCTCAAAAATATCCTTGTGCTGTGGTGTGGAAGTTTGGAGAGGAGACAGCCACAGCTCAGGTTTCATCCTTGTCACTTGACCATGGCTTAAAATTACAAGGTCACTTTCTAATAGGCCCCACACAACAATATAGTGCATCTTTAATTTAACTCCCTTATCTTTTATGGGTTGCAACTTGCACAAGAATGGGTTACTGCATATCCCTTTCCTAGAGAATAATGTTGTTTTAGGTTTCGACAGAATTTCTCTGAGATATATATAGAAGGTTGTTATTGCAGCCATTTTGCATCTGACATTGTTCTCCAGTAGGTTCAAGTGTCTTTGGAATGTTTTCTGGTGATGCTGTAAGCAGTAGTAGAGATGCTGTTTGAATCACTAGTTATGATTTACTCAGAATGACTTAAGGCTCTACATGAAATTATTGTTTAACCAAAGAGTAGTGTTAGGCTGCGCTACCATCACATGTTGAAATCCTGCTTAAAATTTTTTGTTGTAGTTGCAGATGGGTGGTATGCCTTTAGTGACCTTAGGACGGTTGGAGAGTAGGGTGATTTGTGTTACGTTTGTTAAGCGATCAGACAGTTCTTGGTTAAATATTTTATTATGCATGAGGTGACAACATCATCTCACAACAGCAACAACATAACATGGTGTCAGGAGTGGGGTAGCGTAGATTGGATTGAAAAGATATCCACATGCATAATGGAAGCCTTCCGACCCCCTACAATTTTCGCTAGGAAATGTGAAAGAAAAATGGCGAAAATGGAGGCAAGAACTGGAGAATTATCTGCTTGCAACTGAAAAAGATGATCGAAGAGATAAAGTTAAAATTGCAATCCTGTTGAACTTATTGGGCAGTGAAGGACTTGAAATATACAACACCTTCAAGTTAGAATCGAAAGCCAACTTTTCGGAGGTTCTTCAAAAATTTTAAGAATACTCCTCACCGCGACAGAATGTTGTGTATGAGCGTTATAAATTTTTTTCATTTGTTCAACTGGAGGGCCAAACCATTGAGACATATGTCACTCAGCTAAAGACTAGCATCCACGTGCGAGTTTGCAGACCAAGAAAATGGATTGATTCGTGACCACATCGTCCTGGGAATCAAAGACAGTGGGTTACAAGAACGACTCCTGCAAGAAAATAACCTCAGTGTTGAAAAAGCTATTGAAATCGTCCGGGCAGCTGAAGCGAGCCGGGAACAAATCCGAAATATGAAGAACGATACAGCCACAATAAACTTCGTGAAGGAGAATCAGAACAAGCCTAAAACCCAATACAACTGCAAGAAGTGTGGACGAAAACACAAGCCTTGAGTGTCCAGCGTTTGGAAAAATTTGTGCCAAGTGCAAGAAGAAAAACCATTTTGCTGCTAAATGTTTCCAGAATACAAAGAACATTCCTGAAAATGTACTGGTTTATATTGATTCTGTGATTGAAAATGAAAGTAAATGTGCAGTGAAAAATAGTATAGACTCTAATGTTAAAAATGCAGATGTAAATAATAAGTGTTTTCATGTCAATTTTAAACTGGATACTGGAGCTGAAGTAAATATTTTGCCACTGTATATTTTGAGTATGTTAAATGTTAATCCAAAACTTAGTAAAACTAATATATCTCTAACTACATATGATAATTATAATTTAAAGCCAAATGGTTCCCTTATAATTAATTGCTCTACTGATAAACTCAAAAATGTTCCTTTGCCTTTCTATGTAGTAAATGTAAAATCCAAACCAATATTAGGGTTAAGTGGTTGTAAGGAATTAAAACTTATTGAAAGAATTGATGCTATTGAATGTAGTATAAGTAAAAATGAGTTAATTCAGCAATATAAAGATGTATTTACTGGGGTTGGGGAATTTCCAAATGAACCATATCACATTACTTTAAAAGATAATACTGTACCAGTAATTCACCCACCAAGACGTGTTCCTCTGGCTTTGCAGCCAAAATTAAAAAGTACTTTAGATAGATTAGAAAAAGAAGGAATAGTGTCAAAAGTTAATAAGCCAACTAATTGGGTGCAAAGTTTAGTCATTGTAGAAAAACCCAATGGAAATTTAAGATTATTTTTAGACCCGAGAGATCTTAACAAAGTTATTAAAAGAGAACATTATCAAATTCCTTGTACAGATGATATCATTAGTAGATTAGAGAGCAAGAAAATATTTTCAGTTGTAGATTTGAAAGATGGTTTTTGGCATGTACCTTTAGATGAAGTTAGCTCTGAAATTTGTACATTTAATACACCTTTTGGAAGGTGCAAATTCAACAAAATGCCATTTGGTATAGTTTCTGCACCCTGAGGTATTTTAGAAAAGAAATCGAAAGCTTTTTGGAGATATTGAGAGAGTAGAGATTTATTTTGATGACATCATTATTGCAGGATATGATGAGGATTCACATGATGCAATTATGTCTATAGTTCTTGAAAGAGCCAAATTGTTAAATATAAAGTTTAATCCAGATAAACTACAATATAGGGTGTCTGAGGTAAAATATGGAGGTCAAATTATATCTAAATCAGGTATAAAACCTGATCCAGATCACATAAAAGCAATTGTTGAGATGCCAACACCAAAATCAAAAACTGAAGTTAGGAGATTGTTGGGCATGATGAATTTTCTTTCAAAATTTATAACCAATGTATCTAAAGTTACTGCTCCATTAAGAGAAACCATTCATAAAAACGTAGAATTTAATTGGGGAAAAGAACAAGAATTGTCCTTTGTAAACATTAAAGAATTGTTAGCTAAAGCTCCAATTTTAAAAGTTTTTAGTGTTAATGATGAAATAGTAATACAATGTGATAGTTCAAAAGATGAGCTAGGATCCCGTTTAATCCAAAAAGGTCAACCGGTATCATTTGTCTCACGCAGTTTAACAAACGTAACAATTTGAACCGACAACTTGCCCATCTGGAGAGCTTATATGATTGGGAGGGAAAGGAATCCCTAATCAGGCCAGTTGTTAAGACCTTTAATTACCATCTTTTGTTGATTGTGACTTGCAGGGGAAGGGTTCCACTGCACAAGATGCTTTCTGGTATATAAATGAAGGAAAATATAAAAAAGATTAATTATTATGTTAAGTACCATCACAAAGAGAATGAAATTTACACTTTTGAGCTATTTCATGGTAAAAAGTCAAAGCAATTTTTGTTAAAGAACAGGTATTTTAGTATATTTTAAACATTACTGCATTGAATGGACATCTACACAATAGTTACAGAAAATAAACATGAGGTACACTTAAGCCTTTTTAGTATTAAATTTCAAAAAATGTTAGTGGTCCAAATTAGTGATAGTAAAGCAGAAGGTGGAAGAAATGTTTCAATCAGATTGATTTGTTGGTGCAAATATACCTAAAATTTGAAAAATTCAGCTCTAAAGTATGGGTGTACATTATAAACCGGATTTTAAGGTTTCTAATTGATGAAGTGAACTTTTGTTTCAGAAAAACAGATATTTTAATACTTTTAACATTTATTTTGATAAGAACACCTACTAAATATAGTTACAATTTCAGGTAAATATAAAAATATCTTCAATAACTTTCTTTCAAAAAATTGACTGTGAAAATTCTAGTGCTTGATATAACGGAAAAAGGAAAAAAAGCTTTGATCGGATTGATTCAACAGTGTGGGGAGAAAGAGCTGGGTTATGAAATGTGCATTGGGTTGGATCCTAGCACAGCATCCTTATTTTACCAAAAAAATTTGGCACCAAAATATTTAGTGATAAAATTTACAATTTGGCAACCCTGCGAACTAGTAACCCTATTCAGACAGGATTTTTTTAGTTTTTCAGGATTTTGGATGTGGTCATTTTTCTCAATAGTAGTCTTCCACAGTTAAGCAAGATTTTTCTAGAAAGCTGAAAGTGAAAGAATAAGCAGATTTTTTTCTTTTTTTCAATTTTAACAACTGAGGAAAGAATGTTTCTTAAAGGAAAAGGGACATCCATTAATTAATTAAATTTGGATGATTTTTTTCTCATTGTATTTTAGAAGCAACAGGTTTTTCTGTTTATTTCTTGAATCCATTTAGGAAACCCCATTTTTTCTCTCAAGAAACACTAAAAATACATATTTTTCTTTTGAATGAAGAAGTAAAAAAGAAATGAGATTGCTTTGTGTATGAATGAAAGACTGAAAATATTTCAGCATGGATGTCAGAAATATGGAAAAAGTATGTGTTTGTTTGAGAGAAATGGAGATCGTTATTTTATTAGCCCAAAACATGCATATTAAATCATTTTTCCCACCGTTTCATTTAGGAACCAAAGTTTTTTCTGCTTCTCTTAAAGACATTTTAGATACCACTTTTTTCACAACATTACAATCATATATTGGGTGTTAAACAATAATTAACTACAAATAATTTTTGAATTTAGTAATGCTGACTAGCTTGAGCTTGAATGTTTTTTTTCCTTGACAGCTAAACAAGAATATTCAGCTTTTATTTTTATAGCCCAATAGTTGGCTTAAATATTTACTGCTAGTTGATATGCTGAATGGGGGGTACACGAGAATCAGGTAAATAATTATTTGTTTTTACTTTAATGAATCCCATATTGAGACAATTGTTCTTTTATAAGTTAAGTATGATAGAAAAGTCCTCTGAACCATTTAACCTTGCAAAAAAAAAAAAAAAAAAAAATCAATATTGCAAGTAGAAGTTTAGTCTTTTACATATTTCTTTGGTAAGCCACTTTCTGAGATACGAAAGGAAGTATATTCAACATTTTCAAGAATAATGAACTTCTGAAACAATTTACGAATGAACGTAATGAATATGTTTACATAATGCATGATTATCTGAGCAATCACATCATAATAAGCTGAACATAATTTTACACACCTGTAATAGCATTGATTCTCTCTCTCTAACCCCTCTCTTTCTGAATATGCTTCCACTGTTTAACTTCATAAAATACATCTCCATTAGCCTACAATTTCACAAATCAAGAATTTATTGCCTGGACATAAATATCTGTCAGGAATCTTTAATCCATTATGAAATGAAAATAGGTTGTGAAGACAAATTGAGGAGAGTACCACCATTTTCATTTAAAATAATTAGTTTATCATGTGTGTATTGTGAAAAGATTCACAATACATATTTTAATAAGTATTGGCATACAGAAGATGATGTGACATACACCAGTAGTAGGCTGAATTACAATAATTATCAACAACTTATTTATTGAAAGGATGCTTTATATCAGTCGATGCAATTTTAAAATTTTCCATGATTTTGTTTTTTCTGTAAGAACTACCCAAGAAATTTCACTTTCAAAATTTTAAAACAAGAACATTGAATCATTTCTCTTCCAAGCACATTGAAGGGGCAAATTGCAAAGCTAATGTTTAACACCATTATCAAATCTGTTTCAAAGCATAGGAAACTTTTTGGTTACCATTGGCCATATTGTAATTAATTGTTAAATTGAGTGCCCTTGAGGTTTATACAGAAGAGCACAACTATAAGAGTCTTTCAGTAACTTAATACTCATAATATTAACAGAAATATCTTTTTTTATTAGTCTGCAAAAACAACATAAAAGAATTAGTGTTGCTAGATAAGTTTTAGTTTGTTAAAAAGTACTCCTAAAGAAGATATTTATTGGAACCATTTCTTATTTCTGATATCTGAATACATTCTATTTTTCTTAAGATTTTTCAATAGCTATTTTGAAAAAAGCTTTAGCTTTAATAGCTGAACTCGTAATGAAAGTTTTATAAACTGGTGGAAATGTTTTGAGGACTCAATTTATGATTATGCTTTAAAAAATATATTTCACTCTGATCCCTTTATTGTCTTTATAAACAGTATTTCTACCAAGATAACCCATTGGCAATATAGGATCTTTGATATTTCTACAACTAGTCTTTATTTTATTTGTCTTAGAAGCTTCAAATGTTATCAAAAGTGTGAAATACCTAAATCTACAATTACACTCATGATATACACAAGGTTAAGGGAAAGTTAAATCTAAGCATATTGCAGGGATCTTTCAATGTGATTCATATGCAGTTTTTTATGATAGATGGTCTATATATATTCTAATAATGAATTTTTTTCACATTGATTTATCAACTGTATTTTTTTATGAAGAATCATGTTATCACCTTTTATAATAGACAGTGATCTGTGAATCAACCGATTATTTTATATGAATATAGATAAAATAACATGATTTGTTATTTTCTAATAATTTCCAACTATACAAAACACAGAAATTAATCTAAAATTTCTGGCAAAACATATGTTTGTAAAAAGCGAACAAGAAGTGATTTTTCAAATTCCAGTAATTTTCATCAAATTCAATAAATTGACAATGGAAAACTTTGTCAGTAGATGTTACAAATGGAATACGTACATACATATCAAATTAAATAACTAATTAATCTTAAATTAGTCAAAAAGTAACAATTATAAATAATAAAAAGTATTTTACACATATTTATAATTACTCGTCTTCAAATGAATATGGAAGAAATTTAATCCAATAACTATAAAAAATGTAATATGTAGAAAAAAAATGGCGGCACGCACATGCAATATCTTAATGAATATAACATTTATACAAAAACAAATAAAAAAAATTCCGAAGTATTTAATTACTATTTGTTTTTGTAACCAAGAAAGAAACAAACGATTCAAATAGACAAATAAAATTATTATAATTAATCTTATAATATGATACCGTAAATCATAAACGATAAAACAAAATCCAATATGCAAAATAACACTAATTACTTAGTACACTTACACCAGTTACATATTCCAAACATCGCAATAAGTGAGCTAAGAAATTAAAAAAGGTATTTTAGAAAAGATACAGAAAGAAATATAAAATTCCGAATGTGAAATCTACAGATCATCTTCTTTCCATTTCGTTCAAAAAAAGTTTCAAAAACTTGCAATAGAACTTTGAAAAACTCAGTTGAATTTCGATGTTTTCCCATAGATTAACATTACACCGGAAGTATGTGAGGCTACCACTCAATGTTGTTGTTTACAAAGTAGAACTTGTCCAGATGAGAAATTTAGGATAGTGACAGATATAAATTAAATGTAAAAAAACTTTTTTAAGAACAAGCTTTTATTTAAACGCGCTAAAAAGAATAAAATAAACTTTTCCTTTAAAACTTTTTTTACTATCAACTTATAACGTCATTACACAATTTATATGATATAAAAGCTTATCGCAATATTTAAGTACTCATATTTACTTAGTTTGAATTTTTAAAAACCAAAATCAATCAGGTCAAGTTATTTATTTTACTTGTTTATCTACACAGGTAAATCTCGCGACAAGCTTTTATATCATATAAATTGTGTAATGACGTTATAAGTTGATAGTAAAAAAAGTTTTAAAGGAAAAGTTTATTTTATTCTTTTTAGCGCGTTTAAATAAAAGCTTGTTCTTAAAAAAGTTTTTTTACATTTAATTTATTTTTTACTTTTTAGTTATCGCTGGACAGGTTTCTCAGCCTGTTCAACTCATTGAACGCTGGTTCGCCATCCCTGGTTTAGCTGAATTAATTCTCGCAAAATGGTATTAGACTAAAAACACAATTTTTTTAAATCCGTAATTTTTAAACAATTTTTTCAATCTTCATGCAGATTTTGGCTAACATTGTTCTACACACGAAAAAAAAAGGTTTAGTGAGATTATCTTCATAAGTGACAAAGTTATTAAATGTTTAATTAAAATTTTGACTATTTTTGAAAAACTTAAAGAATATATTATTTATTTGAAATATTTTGAAGATAAGGGATGTATTTCTCTAACATATTAGAAGAAAATTTGAATTGTTTATTAAAAACTTCAAAAGGCGTTTAAATATTTGTATTAATCAATAAAATGCTTAAGACTAAAAACGCATTTTGTAATCAAAAAAGAAAGTTTTATCAAATAATGATAATTTTTTGCTGGACATTGAATATCTTCTACGTAAGAATCTATTTTTTTAATTGCTCAGATCATCTTTAGAAACTTGATTTTGAAAAAATCAATAATTAAATTCAAATAAAATTAACAGATTCTATTTGTAATTAAATTTAAGGACACATGTCGTAGTGTGTGTTTAGATTACTGGTGATAAAATGAGGTATATTTAAATTACTCGTAGGCTTAAAATTAGGAAATTTCTTTAAAAAATTACTTCATTTTATTGTAAAATTATTTTTTTTAATCGAAAATATATTGCATTTCTAGATAATATTTTTCTCTTATTGTTTTCCTAGCGGATTCCTTTTTGATGGGTAAGATACATTAAAAAAATGATCTTTCCAATTCTGTAATTATTTTTTGTCTGAGTTTCATAGATTAAAGATAGATAAATTATTTAAAGAATTTCTTCAATACTCCATCTCAGTTTAACTTGGCAGCGTTGAGAAAGGTATACAATGTACCAATCTACTTGAAAAATAGCTCTACTTTTTTGTTTTGAATTTAAATCCAAGGAAATAGATAGAAATTTGTAAAAAAAATTGCATACGTTGTAGAAATTAGATTGTTTTTACGTTGTAGAAACGTAATTATTTTTTAGACAAAGTTAATTAATACTGTCAATAGCGCAACGTTATGAAATTCCAGTTTGGCTGAAAACCGATTTTCGACGCCAACTTTTGTCATTGTTGTAACAATAAAATTATTACAACAATGCAGATATATCCAAGTTGGCGCCAAAAATTAGTTTAACGTTTTTAATTAATATCTTTTTAATTAATTGCAATATCGGAATATAAATGGTCAAAACATGCATTGTCATCCAAACTAAACGTGTATACAAAATTTCAGCTCAATGGGAGGAAGATATCAGCTTCAAAATTGAGTTGCAAGATTCCACCCGAACAAATTACATACATACATACATACATACATACATACGGGATGTCTTCAGAAACAAGGGCTTTTTCAAGCTTCAGAATACGCCAAAAACGCCAAGCAGCGCGAGTATCATTCAAATGTGGTTGCCCGTCTGTTGGATCTTCTTACGTCTGATTGCGTCACTAAGTTAGAGTAAAAGAGTTAGAAATTGTGGGCTTCCACCACAAAAAAGAGTTCGAAATACAATTACAACTTTTAAATAGAATACATTAAAAAAATGAATTTTTAATATTTGTATTTCAGGGTAGAAATTTTCAACTAGTTTTTGAACAATATTTTGATTTTATTTGAAAAGATTAAGATATAAGAAATTTGTTTTTATATTAAGCGCTCAAAAACAGTTCCATTACACATATAATTCTTTTTTTTTTAAAATAAAATTTCTAATTTTCTTTTGAAACAATTGGTATTTTTTTAAAAGTAAGGAGATCTCGTTATATTTAAACATGAAATAAATATTATTGAAATTTATTAAAATAGTATTAAATATATAAATAAACTTAATTTTTAAAATTTTTTCTCTCTTATCTTTATTTATTATTACATACTATGTTTACTTTCTATAAATCTATTTATATATATATATATATATTTTAATTTTTACATTTTATTTTTTTCAATAAAACTATTTTCTACTTATACTGTGATTTTCATATACTGTTATTTTGAAAATTTTAACGATTAAACTTTTTTATAAATGCTATATACATATATATTTTTATGTTAGTATTTCTAATATCTTCAAAAACTATTTTTGACTACTCATTATTTTAATGTTAAAAATTAATATTTGATTTACACAGGTATGCTAATAAAATTTTTAAAAGATGAAAAGCTTATTTTGAGTGCAAAATTTATTTCAATAAAAAATAATTTACAAATTTTTCTTCTTTTTTTTTTTTAATTTTGAAACTTTTTAGATAAAATATTAATAAAACTTTTCAACTTCTCACAATTGTTATTTTTTCTATAATTCCCTTGAATCGAATTATGTATGCACTGCCAGTTTTTATGAGCAGCTTGACCGCTAGACCGTGGTAGCTTAATGGTCAAGGTCACCCGCTCGTAGCTGGCGTATCATGAGTTTGAGCCTGGTACCGCTGAAGACCCGCCGTGCAAAGGCGGCCGATGCACGTTAAATATGTCGAGGGGTCCAATTCCTCTCGTTGGTGTGGTGTGGAAGTTAGGAGAGCTGAGGTGTCTTCCTCAAAACTTGACCATAGTTCAAAATAATGAGGACCTTCACCAATAGCGTTCGTGCAGCTTTATAGTGCGATGTAAATATATATATCTCTCTCTTACTTTCTTGAATAATGTTATTAACAATTTTTACATTTGTTTTAATTTAAAATTTGTTGTTTGATATTTAATTATCGGAAATGCTATTTCTACACATTTTTAAGAGGAAGAGGATGACGGAAGATGGGTACATCCTTCCCTAACTGCCACACCACATTCACAATAAAGAAATAAGAGTCAAAATTAAATGCTATCATTCTTTGAATTCGTTTTTTCAAAATGTATTTATACAAATACAAAAGTAGCTTTAATGTTATTCTTAAAAATGCAGCTATCTTTCCAATATAAAATTTGGGAATATTTCTAAAAAATTCTATGTTCATTTTTTTTTTTTCAGAAACTGCCGCAAAAAAATATACGTTCGTGTTCTATATGTTTTCTCAAATTTTATTTTTAAAATTAATGGGTCTTTGTAGTTTTTATTATTTAAATACATTTAAAAAATTTATTTCATTTTTTAGTTAATAAACTATGTATAGTTTGAAAATAATTCATTTTTTATGAGTATTGCTGGCTGCGAAAGCTGTATAAAAATTTAAATTGCAATATCTATCCAGTAATTGTCAATTTAATTGATATTGTCAAATTTACTTCATTATTGCATTTTTTATGTAGGAATAATTGTGCTTCAGAATGAGGAAAACTTGCCGTCAGAGTTTACTACAAGAAAGAAAGAAAGAAAATTTTTACTACCACTTTGGAACACTTATTATCAACAAGAAAATTAAATGCAAATGTTATTGAATTTCATTACTTCAACATTTTCAAATGAAGATTATAATAAAAAGGAAATATATTAATTAATGAAGATAGATATCTTGACTTTATAATTTCAGACAAAACTTTAATTTCAATCCAGATAGTAAAGAATATTTTAATTAAAGTGCAATTCAATGGTTTGTTTTTTTATATATATCAAACACAAATCCATTCATTTTGTTAAATAGATTTATAGTGTAAGTATAGCAATTTTTTTGTGTATCTGAATCCAACTTATTGGGATTCCCCATTAACTTCAAATATAAGAGAATGTATTCACTATACAATTAATTCTTAGCAGTGGCGTACACACACACACACAAGGGGAGGTTTGAGAGGTCAATACCCCTCCTTAGACCAACAAGTTTTTAATTTTCGCCATCTAGCTTATGCCTTCGCGCTTAGGTCTACGTGTTTTTTTACCCCCCCCCCCAAAAAGAGGTATGTGCATGCCACTAATTCTTAGACTGAATTATAAAACGAGTTTAAAAGTATTATATATTTTCTTTTCAACATCGTATAAATATTCAGAAAGAATTCAATTACTCCTTTCGACAGAAAAAAAATTAGATTTTCACGTAAAAGAAATCAAATTTATACTTTAATTTTATTTTTTAAATGTATCGTTTATGTATTCCCTTTCCCATAAATTTCAAAAATTTTGCTAAAAAGTGAAAAGATATGTACACAATGGCGCGCACAAGGGTGACCCCCTCCAAAGCGCTTGAGTTTTTTTCAGTTGATGATAATACTATATGTATATAATGCAAAATTTAATTAAGTACTTGTAATTACAATTTATTTTATTAAATAATGCTAGCTATTAATTCAGTAATTTATTTTTTTACTATTTTTTGTTAACAAAATCAGAAGAATTAATTGGTTTTGTCTTGAGGTATGATACAAGTTGGGGAACTTTCTACAATGGACCCTTCCCCCTTGAAAAATGTTTATATGCTCTACTGTATGTAGACATTAGATTTTGCTACAAATAAGTTTTTTTTTAAATTTACGATGTTTTTGATCTAAATAAAATATAAATTTAATTAGAAATTTTTGTTTATTTGAAAATAACTTTATTGAGGAGTGCATCAAAAATGGGTAGAAAATATTATTGCTGTTATTAAAAAAATGCAACAGCAATATTCATTTGTTTAAGTGGGGTCAAAAGGAAAAGTTAATGATTTTCACACAGAAGAAAATTTAATTGTTTGAGCTCTTTCTTAATTTTAATTATTTTGCTTGAATTCAAAGTGAAAATCCTTCGTGATTTAATCTCTTATATTATGCTTTAAGTTTATTCAATATTCTGGTATTTGAATTTTGATAGTTATTACAAAGAAGAAAGTAATCCCTTGTATGGTAAATATCCCCTTTTACACGAGTAAAAAAAAGAACAGTTTTGCTTGTCTTTCTGTCCCCACACAATCGATGAGCTCTCTTTAAAACTGCTTGACCGTTGATTTTGACCTTGCCATTTCCACACCCTACTGTTTTATATTTTCTCATTTTTGCCTGTCTCTCTTTCGAAGTAAGGCATTTTACAAACTATAAATCCAGCTACATTCTGTCAGATAAGGATTCCTGTTGTCAATGCTAAAAATACTATGAACAGCCGTTGGAGAGGGGTTAAGCAATTAGTTGCCTCTATGAACACTTTCCTTCCCCTTTGGCGGAAGAAACCTCCCAACATCTCAAACCAGTACTGTGTTGTATTATGCAGAATTTGACCCCTTGGATAAAACGACCCTTCTCTATTGTTCAAGCAAAAGCTGCTCGCTGTGAAATTTTTAATAGGACCCCTTTTCTTTCTCTGATAAAGATCTTTAGCTGACCGGTCCATCCGCTCACTGTATGCATTCTCCTTCCGACAAACAACGACCTTTGCAGCTGGCACATAATAAAATAAAAAAACCATAGCCATGTCCGTTTTTTCTCTCCCCATCCCCAAAGAGAGTGTCTAAATGATTCGCTTTTGCGAGTTCTGGGTATTTTTGTTTAGATTTTCAAATGACTTAAATAAAGAATTGGCTGATCTTAACAATATTTCAGTAATTCAACCAACTTAAACTGCAATTAAAGACAAAATTACAATTTATTTAGTCTGAATATCGATGTAAAAACTAAAACAAAATTTGCATACTTTCTATGGAAAGATATTTAAATTTATGTGTTCCATAACCCACAATTTTCTAAAAAGAGTTATTGCATATTTAAAAATATCATACAAATATCAAAACTCAGAATTGGATTTTAAAAATATATTAATACTACTAAATGCTGAAAATTATACTAACAGTGAAATTTTGAATGTGAAAAAGAATGTTTTAGAAATCACTTTTCTCTTTACAAAACAAAAATAAACGTTTTAATCAATACGATTTAGATCTTTTCAGAGATCATAGTCAATCTTCAAAAAATTCTAACATTAGATTGATTTAGTTATAGACTAGATCCAATAAAAATATGATTAATATGATAATTTTGTGGATAGAATGCAAAAATGAGAAAAAAAATTTAAATTAATATACTTAACAGACCAATCATGCATTTCTCTAAATTTGTAAAAAATAAAAACTAACTGGATTTTTTATTTCTCATACAAAGGTTTTTTTTTTTTTGTCATTATACTGTAGTTTTTACCTCAAACAGTAAAATTCAATAAAATATGAATTTCTTTTTTGTTTGATTATTACTGCTTAGTTAGAAATATCAGCAAAATTTCAATTTTATTAGCAAAAAAATATTATCTATTTAAAATCCTTAGTATCTCTATCCTTTTAAAAAGTAAAATCATTTTAGGATTTAAGAAGAAAGTCAAATCTTCAAGCCCTTATCTAGAATGAAATTTAAATATTGATTAGCATAATTAATTGGAATTTATTAACATTATATTCTATTGCTTACTATTCCGGAGTTCAATGAAATGATTTTATACTCGTAAGTACAATGTCCTGTAAAGCTAAATAGTTTTCTAATGGAAAATGCACCTTTTTTCCGTTTGCGGAAATAATACATATAATGAAAGAGAAGTAACTTTTAATAGATCATCAGATTCTCCATTAAAATCTAAGTTTACGCAAGAACAGCTCCTAAATTTTAGGATGTAAATTCATGCAAAATACATGGATTTGTTTCACAGTTTAAACATTTTAATGCCCTTCAAAACTATGCATTTAAATGGAAAAACATTTTTGAATGTATCTGCGGGAAAAAAAAGAACAAAATATAAGAAAAAAAATGAAACACTGAGAGAGAATATGAAATGTGATTGCAGATGATTTCAATAGATTTAGACTTTAACAGTTTGTATAACAAGCACATATTCTAGTTACTGAATATAACACATGATAAGTATTACTTAGATCACAAATTAATATTACTAGTGATTATAAATTATATTGAAAAATAACAGTAAAAATTTTGATGAAAAATATAGTACTTTTTTTAAAAATTGTCTTTACATGAAGTACTTATAACATGTTGATCTACTTCAAAATATCATTTTTTTAATTGCATTCTTTATAGTATTTGTGTGTGTGTGGAATGGAGCGTCCTGAAAATACCTTATAGTTCTAAGGATTACGTGAGTTTAAAAAGCTTGACAACCACTGTGGCACATAAATTGGGTCGCTAACTAGTATTATCCTAACTTGTACACAATACCACCCGTTTCACGTTATAATTAGCACGTGCAGAGTTTCACATGATAGACCTTTGCTAAAATCAAAATTCAAATCACAACTCAGCTGCGGCTCTTTAAAAAACAATAAAAGATACAAAAAATATTTTAATATAAAATAAAAATTAATGTTCTAATTAAACATATAGGATTATTGCTCAAAGTGCAGCTTTTTATACCCAGGAGTATATTACAGAAACTTTTCATGAAATGCAGTTTCCTAGTTTATAAAAGATAGTTGAAAAAAAAATGCAAATTATTAAATTTAAGACATTAGATAATAAGTATTATGAAAGATTGTGTAGATTTCCCTTGAATATATGGCCTGATTTGAAAATACCAGATAGTAACATATTTTAATTGCGTGACTTTTTACAAACATTTTTTTTTCATATTTGTTTTTTCACTAAGATTTAGAAATTTGCAGTGCTTTTTCTTAACACAATACAAAGTGTGCGCAGTTTTAAGACACACACACGCATTTCAATGGTGAAATGAATAACAAAATGAACGACATCGAACACTTTGTTGACAGTTTGATGCTAAAAAAGCCAATGCAAAGAAAAATATTAGATTATTTCCAAAAACTCAATAAATGTTTTGTTTTTCAAAAAACTTTAAAATTTTGTATTAATTTTAATTTAATTCTTGTGATGTTTTTGTTTCACTGATTTTTATGAAATACATGCATATACTTTCGATGTAGATAAAATAAGCTCTGATAAACTTAATTTTGTTGATATGTTTTTTTTTTGTACTATCTCTTTAACACGCAATTCTTTTAACAAAATTCTTCAAAAAATATTTCAGTCCCTTCAGTTTCGTGTTAAGTGATTTTCACTATATATGTAATAAATCATTTGTTTTTTGCTGGACTCTTCAAACATATATTCCAAGCTTTTTTGTCTCATAGACCCCTTGTCATGTTTTTCAGGGGGCAATGTTTGGGATAGACCCTGCTTAATTAATATTGAGTTTTTGCAAATTTATCAACTTAACTGTCTTTTTGACAGCTGGTACTACTACCCCTACGTTCAAAGAATTAAATTTCTAACTGTAATGAAGTATAGTGTTTTAAAATTTAAAAATCACTGTGAATTAATTAAATTAAAAGTTAATTAATAAATAATACTGTTAAATAAATAACTAAACAATAAACAAATGATTTTAATGGGGAGGATCTGGTGTACAATATCAAATTTTCAACATTTGGTATCAATTTTGTCAGATTTAACCTTAAATTCCTCTGTTAGTAGTGTTCAATTTTTTTTTTTTTTTTTTTAGTTTTTGGAGATAGGCAACATTGTGCTGAAACTCCTTCACATTCGGAAAAGCAATTTGAAATTTCCTCGCGATATTCTATAGTTCGGGACTAATAACAGGTTTCACTTTTTAAAGCCAAAATTCCTGACATCTGTTTCTAAACTTTAAGACCTTCGTTAGAGGTCATTATGATCCAGTCCCTATTGTAATGTGACATTTTTTCTTCAATGTGACCATATGAATCCATTGCCGATTGTGGTATTACCATAGTTAAAGCATTCTCAACCCTGGTTTCAAAATCTGAATTAAAGGCATTTAACTGTTGAACTTAGGTTAATATGTCCTGACAGATTGTCTGTGTCCAATTGATAAAATTCGGGATCTCTAGTATTATCCTTCTTTAGCTGATCTGGCGAGAAATGCTGAAATAGTTCTTGTTTTAATAAAATTCATGCTGTCCCCTTGTAAGTACAAACTAACCTCATTAAATTTAGTAAATAAATCTGTTAAACGGGTAAAATTTAGTTTCCACTTGATTAATTTTTTTTTTAAAATTAAAGTCACGTTTTTGTTTTATGAGACCCACTATCATAGGTATTTTTATTTATTGTAAAACAGCTTATTCTGACGGTTTATGTTGCTATTTGATCTGGTGAACGTGTTAAGATTTGTCAATAATAATATTCATGGAATTGGAAAATGCCCGTAGTCATCACATTCTCTATGAAATGAAGCATTCGTTAATTTAAAGGTGTCATTTTTATGAAAAATTTGAAAAAAGAATATTCGAATACTTAAATTTTTTTTCTACGAGAATATTTATACCAAGAAATGCAAGAATGTGTGTGAATTATGCATCATTAATACTAATTTAAAAGCAAAAAAAGTAAGGTCTCTCTCTACATATATTGTGTATACAATTTGAAGGAAGAATCTACATTTTGCCTACATTTCTGAAGCATGAAATTCTAATGAATTTAAAAGGCTTAATTTAAGTGTTGGTTTAATTAAGTAATTTTATTTTATCGAAAAACATTCTATTTGATTTATAATTGTTATATTAAAAACAATACAAATTTCTAACCATTTGTTAAGTGGAATAATTATATAAAATAAAATTATTGGTAAGTTTAATGAAATTCATATGAAATTTAAAGATTTTTAATACAATTTGGTATGTTCAAATTAATCAATTTATTTTTCATTCAAAGAAATCTATTTTTAATAAAGTTTATTTTTTTAATGCTTATAATCAGTCGTTTCCATTCTACTTTCTTTTTATACATTAAAAGACTGCAGTTCGTGATAGATTTCCGCAGTACAGACCTATTTATAAGAATCTACATTCTAAGGGAAAATTCTACATAGTATTTAGTTTCACGTCTATTTTTACTTCGTATAAGGTTTCTATAGCTTTTATCTT
>BMAO01032330.1:0-15603 GCA_019973975.1 Trichonephila clavata | reverse complement strand
GTGTGCTGGACTGCTGGAAAACGAAATCCACGGTGGCGGGGAGAGGGGGGGGGGGTAAAAAACAAACTTTTCGCTCTGTATCGTTCCCTAAAGCTATACGGATGCCCGACGAGAGGTCTCAAGGACCGCCTTGTCGTATGGAAGCCTGTGTTGCTCGTCAAAGTCCTTAAAATATTCATGGACAGTTTTAAACCACTGTTTTGTTGTGTGGATGGATGCATTTTCTGCTCAGCGAAGGTATCCTGCTGTCCATGGACAGGTTGGAGGCATTGTATTGTTGAGTAGAGAGACATGCACTGTTGGAAAACCAATTCCATTGTGTCCAGGGGATTTAAAACACTGCATTGTTATCCTGAAAAGGTCCTCTGTTGTCCAGTGACAGATTAAAAACACAGCTTTGTTGAATAATGAATGGGACCGCGGCAGGGATGGCTCCGAAAAGGTTGCCCCGTGATATCAAATCTGGGCACTGTGATCCTAGAAGTGGTCCTGCTTTAGTATAAGGACTTTTTCGAATGAGCGTCCTGGGACAGTTTCCTTGTTTCGTAAAGGGATCCATTGCGTCTTGAAATGTCTTAGGAGGTCCATTGACAGGTTTGAAGCATTGCTTTGTAGTCTAAAGAGACATGGCGTGTGCTGGACTGCTGGAAAACGAAATCCACGGTGGCGGGGAGAGGGGGGGGGGGTAAAAACAATACTTTTCTCTCTGTATCGTTCCCTAAAGCTATACGGATGCCCGACGAGAGGTCTCAAGGACCGCCTTGTCGTATGGAAGCCTGTGTTGCTCGTCAAAGTCCTTAAAATATTCATGGACAGTTTTAAACCACTGTTTTGTTGTGTGGATGGATGCATTTTCTGCTCAGCGAAGGTATCCTGCTGTCCATGGACAGGTTGGAGGCATTGTATTGTTGAGTAGAGAGACATGCACTGTTGGAAAACCAATTCCATTGTGTCCAGGGGATTTAAAACACTGCATTGTTATCCTGAAAAGGTCCTCTGTTGTCCAGTGACAGATTAAAAACACAGCTTTGTTGAATAATGAATGGGACCGCGGCAGGGATGGCTCCGAAAAGGTTGCCCCGTGATATCAAATCTGGGCACTGTGATCCTAGAAGTGGTCCTGCTTTAGTATAAGGACTTTTTCGAATGAGCGTCCTGGGACAGTTTCCTTGTTTCGTAAAGGGATCCATTGCGTCTTGAAATGTCTTAGGAGGTCCATTGACAGGTTTGAAGCATTGCTTTGTAGTCTAAAGAGACATGGCGTGTGCTGGACTGCTGGAAAACGAAATCCACGGTGGCGGGGAGAGGGGGGGGGGGTAAAAACAATACTTTTCTCTCTGTATCGTTCCCTAAAGCTATACGGATGCCCGACGAGAGGTCTCAAGGACCGCCTTGTCGTATGGAAGCCTGTGTTGCTCGTCAAAGTCCTTAAAATATTCATGGACAGTTTTAAACCACTGTTTTGTTGTGTGGATGGATGCATTTTCTGCTCAGCGAAGGTATCCTGCTGTCCATGGACAGGTTGGAGGCATTGTATTGTTGAGTAGAGAGACATGCACTGTTGGAAAACCAATTCCATTGTGTCCAGGGGATTTAAAACACTGCATTGTTATCCTGAAAAGGTCCTCTGTTGTCCAGTGACAGATTAAAAACACAGCTTTGTTGAATAATGAATGGGACCGCGGCAGGGATGGCTCCGAAAAGGTTGCCCCGTGATATCAAATCTGGGCACTGTGATCCTGAGACGTGGGCCTGCTTTAGTATAAGGACTTTTTCGAATGAGCGTCCTGGGACAGTTTCCTTGTTTCGTAAAGGGATCCATTGCGTCTTGAAATGTCTTAGGAGGTCCATTGACAGGTTTGAAGCATTGCTTTGTAGTCTAAAGAGACATGGCGTGTGCTGGACTGCTGGAAAACGAAATCCACGGTGGCGGGGAGAGGGGGGGGGGGTAAAAACAATACTTTTCTCTCTGTATCGTTCCCTAAAGCTATACGGATGCCCGACGAGAGGTCTCAAGGACCGCCTTGTCGTATGGAAGCCTGTGTTGCTCGTCAAAGTCCTTAAAATATTCATGGACAGTTTTAAACCACTGTTTTGTTGTGTGGATGGATGCATTTTCTGCTCAGCGAAGGTATCCTGCTGTCCATGGACAGGTTGGAGGCATTGTATTGTTGAGTAGAGAGACATGCACTGTTGGAAAACCAATTCCATTGTGTCCAGGGGATTTAAAACACTGCATTGTTATCCTGAAAAGGTCCTCTGTTGTCCAGTGACAGATTAAAAACACAGCTTTGTTGAATAACGAATGGGACCGCGGCAGGGATGGCTCCGAAAAGGTTGCCCCGTGATATCAAATCTGGGCACTGTGATCCTCAGAAGTGGCCTGCTTTAGTATAAGGACTTTTTCGAATGAGCGTCCTGGGCAGTTTCCTTGTTTCGTAAAGGGATCCATTGCGTCTTGAAATGTCTTAGGAGGTCCATTGACAGGTTTGAAGCATTGCTTTGTAGTCTAAAGAGACATGGCGTGTGCTGGACTGCTGGAAAACGAAATCCACGGTGGCGGGGAGAGGGGGGGGGGGTAAAAACAATACTTTTCTCTCTGTATCGTTCCCTAAAGCTATACGGATGCCCGACGAGAGGTCTCAAGGACCGCCTTGTCGTATGGAAGCCTGTGTTGCTCGTCAAAGTCCTTAAAATATTCATGGACAGTTTTAAACCACTGTTTTGTTGTGTGGATGGATGCATTTTCTGCTCAGCGAAGGTATCCTGCTGTCCATGGACAGGTTGGAGGCATTGTATTGTTGAGTAGAGAGACATGCACTGTTGGAAAACCAATTCCATTGTGTCCAGGGGATTTAAAACACTGCATTGTTATCCTGAAAAGGTCCTCTGTTGTCCAGTGACAGATTAAAAACACAGCTTTGTTGAATAATGAATGGGACCGCGGCAGGGATGGCTCCGAAAAGGTTGCCCCGTGATATCAAATCTGGGCACTGTGATCCTCAGAAGTGGCCTGCTTTAGTATAAGGACTTTTTCGAATGAGCGTCCTGGGCAGTTTCCTTGTTTCGTAAAGGGATCCATTGCGTCTTGAAATGTCTTAGGAGGTCCATTGACAGGTTTGAAGCATTGCTTTGTAGTCTAAAGGACATGGCGTGTGCTGGACTGCTGGAAAACGAAATCCACGGTGGCGGGGAGAGGGGGGGGGGGTAAAAACAATACTTTTCTCTCTGTATCGTTCCCTAAAGCTATACGGATGCCCGACGAGAGGTCTCAAGGACCGCCTTGTCGTATGGAAGCCTGTGTTGCTCGTCAAAGTCCTTAAAATATTCATGGACAGTTTTAAACCACTGTTTTGTTGTGTGGATGGATGCATTTTCTGCTCAGCGAAGGTATCCTGCTGTCCATGGACAGGTTGGAGGCATTGTATTGTTGAGTAGAGAGACATGCACTGTTGGAAAACCAATTCCATTGTGTCCAGGGGATTTAAAACACTGCATTGTTATCCTGAAAAGGTCCTCTGTTGTCCAGTGACAGATTAAAAACACAGCTTTGTTGAATAATGAATGGGACCGCGGCAGGGATGGCTCCGAAAAGGTTGCCCCGTGATATCAAATCTGGGCACTGTGATCCTCAGAAGTGGCCTGCTTTAGTATAAGGACTTTTTCGAATGAGCGTCCTGGGCAGTTTCCTTGTTTCGTAAAGGGATCCATTGCGTCTTGAAATGTCTTAGGAGGTCCATTGACAGGTTTGAAGCATTGCTTTGTAGTCTAAAGGACATGGCGTGTGCTGGACTGCTGGAAAACGAAATCCACGGTGGCGGGGAGAGGGGGGGGGGGTAAAAACAATACTTTTCTCTCTGTATCGTTCCCTAAAGCTATACGGATGCCCGACGAGAGGTCTCAAGGACCGCCTTGTCGTATGGAAGCCTGTGTTGCTCGTCAAAGTCCTTAAAATATTCATGGACAGTTTTAAACCACTGTTTTGTTGTGTGGATGGATGCATTTTCTGCTCAGCGAAGGTATCCTGCTGTCCATGGACAGGTTGGAGGCATTGTATTGTTGAGTAGAGAGACATGCACTGTTGGAAAACCAATTCCATTGTGTCCAGGGGATTTAAAACACTGCATTGTTATCCTGAAAAGGTCCTCTGTTGTCCAGTGACAGATTAAAAACACAGCTTTGTTGAATAATGAATGGGACCGCGGCAGGGATGGCTCCGAAAAGGTTGCCCCGTGATATCAAATCTGGGCACTGTGATCCTCAGAAGTGGCCTGCTTTAGTATAAGGACTTTTTCGAATGAGCGTCCTGGGCAGTTTCCTTGTTTCGTAAAGGGATCCATTGCGTCTTGAAATGTCTTAGGAGGTCCATTGACAGGTTTGAAGCATTGCTTTGTAGTCTAAAGGACATGGCGTGTGCTGGACTGCTGGAAAACGAAATCCACGGTGGCGGGGAGAGGGGGGGGGGTAAAAACAATACTTTTCTCTCTGTATCGTTCCCTAAAGCTATACGGATGCCCGACGAGAGGTCTCAAGGACCGCCTTGTCGTATGGAAGCCTGTGTTGCTCGTCAAAGTCCTTAAAATATTCATGGACAGTTTTAAACCACTGTTTTGTTGTGTGGATGGATGCATTTTCTGCTCAGCGAAGGTATCCTGCTGTCCATGGACAGGTTGGAGGCATTGTATTGTTGAGTAGAGAGACATGCACTGTTGGAAAACCAATTCCATTGTGTCCAGGGGATTTAAAACACTGCATTGTTATCCTGAAAAGGTCCTCTGTTGTCCAGCGACAGATTAAAAACACAGCTTTGTTGAATAATGAATGGGACCGCGGCAGGGATGGCTCCGAAAAGGTTGCCCCGTGATATCAAATCTGGGCACTGTGATCCTCAGAAGTGGCCTGCTTTAGTATAAGGACTTTTTCGAATGAGCGTCCTGGGCAGTTTCCTTGTTTCGTAAAGGGATCCATTGCGTCTTGAAATGTCTTAGGAGGTCCATTGACAGGTTTGAAGCATTGCTTTGTAGTCTAAAGGACATGGCGTGTGCTGGACTGCTGGAAAACGAAATCCACGGTGGCGGGGAGAGGGGGGGGGGGTAAAAACAATACTTTTCTCTCTGTATCGTTCCCTAAAGCTATACGGATGCCCGACGAGAGGTCTCAAGGACCGCCTTGTCGTATGGAAGCCTGTGTTGCTCGTCAAAGTCCTTAAAATATTCATGGACAGTTTTAAACCACTGTTTTGTTGTGTGGATGGATGCATTTTCTGCTCAGCGAAGGTATCCTGCTGTCCATGGACAGGTTGGAGGCATTGTATTGTTGAGTAGAGAGACATGCACTGTTGGAAAACCAATTCCATTGTGTCCAGGGGATTTAAAACACTGCATTGTTATCCTGAAAAGGTCCTCTGTTGTCCAGCGACAGATTAAAAACACAGCTTTGTTGAATAATGAATGGGACCGCGGCAGGGATGGCTCCGAAAAGGTTGCCCCGTGATATCAAATCTGGGCACTGTGATCCTCAGAAGTGGCCTGCTTTAGTATAAGGACTTTTTCGAATGAGCGTCCTGGGCAGTTTCCTTGTTTCGTAAAGGGATCCATTGCGTCTTGAAATGTCTTAGGAGGTCCATTGACAGGTTTGAAGCATTGCTTTGTAGTCTAAAGGACATGGCGTGTGCTGGACTGCTGGAAAACGAAATCCACGGTGGCGGGGAGAGGGGGGGGGGGTAAAAACAATACTTTTCTCTCTGTATCGTTCCCTAAAGCTATACGGATGCCCGACGAGAGGTCTCAAGGACCGCCTTGTCGTATGGAAGCCTGTGTTGCTCGTCAAAGTCCTTAAAATATTCATGGACAGTTTTAAACCACTGTTTTGTTGTGTGGATGGATGCATTTTCTGCTCAGCGAAGGTATCCTGCTGTCCATGGACAGGTTGGAGGCATTGTATTGTTGAGTAGAGAGACATGCACTGTTGGAAAACCAATTCCATTGTGTCCAGGGGATTTAAAACACTGCATTGTTATCCTGAAAAGGTCCTCTGTTGTCCAGCGACAGATTAAAAACACAGCTTTGTTGAATAATGAATGGGACCGCGGCAGGGATGGCTCCGAAAAGGTTGCCCCGTGATATCAAATCTGGGCACTGTGATCCTCAGAAGTGGCCTGCTTTAGTATAAGGACTTTTTCGAATGAGCGTCCTGGGCAGTTTCCTTGTTTCGTAAAGGGATCCATTGCGTCTTGAAATGTCTTAGGAGGTCCATTGACAGGTTTGAAGCATTGCTTTGTAGTCTAAAGGACATGGCGTGTGCTGGACTGCTGGAAAACGAAATCCACGGTGGCGGGGAGAGGGGGGGGGGGTAAAAACAATACTTTTCTCTCTGTATCGTTCCCTAAAGCTATACGGATGCCCGACGAGAGGTCTCAAGGACCGCCTTGTCGTATGGAAGCCTGTGTTGCTCGTCAAAGTCCTTAAAATATTCATGGACAGTTTTAAACCACTGTTTTGTTGTGTGGATGGATGCATTTTCTGCTCAGCGAAGGTATCCTGCTGTCCATGGACAGGTTGGAGGCATTGTATTGTTGAGTAGAGAGACATGCACTGTTGGAAAACCAATTCCATTGTGTCCAGGGGATTTAAAACACTGCATTGTTATCCTGAAAAGGTCCTCTGTTGTCCAGCGACAGATTAAAAACACAGCTTTGTTGAATAATGAATGGGACCGCGGCAGGGATGGCTCCGAAAAGGTTGCCCCGTGATATCAAATCTGGGCACTGTGATCCTCAGAAGTGGCCTGCTTTAGTATAAGGACTTTTTCGAATGAGCGTCCTGGGCAGTTTCCTTGTTTCGTAAAGGGATCCATTGCGTCTTGAAATGTCTTAGGAGGTCCATTGACAGGTTTGAAGCATTGCTTTGTAGTCTAAAGGGACATGGCGTGTGCTGGACTGCTGGAAAACGAAATCCACGGTGGCGGGGAGAGGGGGGGGGGGTAAAAACAATACTTTTCTCTCTGTATCGTTCCCTAAAGCTATACGGATGCCCGACGAGAGGTCTCAAGGACCGCCTTGTCGTATGGAAGCCTGTGTTGCTCGTCAAAGTCCTTAAAATATTCATGGACAGTTTTAAACCACTGTTTTGTTGTGTGGATGGATGCATTTTCTGCTCAGCGAAGGTATCCTGCTGTCCATGGACAGGTTGGAGGCATTGTATTGTTGAGTAGAGAGACATGCACTGTTGGAAAACCAATTCCATTGTGTCCAGGGGATTTAAAACACTGCATTGTTATCCTGAAAAGGTCCTCTGTTGTCCAGCGACAGATTAAAAACACAGCTTTGTTGAATAATGAATGGGACCGCGGCAGGGATGGCTCCGAAAAGGTTGCCCCGTGATATCAAATCTGGGCACTGTGATCCTCAGAAGTGGCCTGCTTTAGTATAAGGACTTTTTCGAATGAGCGTCCTGGGCAGTTTCCTTGTTTCGTAAAGGGATCCATTGCGTCTTGAAATGTCTTAGGAGGTCCATTGACAGGTTTGAAGCATTGCTTTGTAGTCTAAAGGACATGGCGTGTGCTGGACTGCTGGAAAACGAAATCCACGGTGGCGGGGAGAGGGGGGGGGGTAAAAACAATACTTTTCTCTCTGTATCGTTCCCTAAAGCTATACGGATGCCCGACGAGAGGTCTCAAGGACCGCCTTGTCGTATGGAAGCCTGTGTTGCTCGTCAAAGTCCTTAAAATATTCATGGACAGTTTTAAACCACTGTTTTGTTGTGTGGATGGATGCATTTTCTGCTCAGCGAAGGTATCCTGCTGTCCATGGACAGGTTGGAGGCATTGTATTGTTGAGTAGAGAGACATGCACTGTTGGAAAACCAATTCCATTGTGTCCAGGGGATTTAAAACACTGCATTGTTATCCTGAAAAGGTCCTCTGTTGTCCAGCGACAGATTAAAAACACAGCTTTGTTGAATAATGAATGGGACCGCGGCAGGGATGGCTCCGAAAAGGTTGCCCCGTGATATCAAATCTGGGCACTGTGATCCTCAGAAGTGGCCTGCTTTAGTATAAGGACTTTTTCGAATGAGCGTCCTGGGCAGTTTCCTTGTTTCGTAAAGGGATCCATTGCGTCTTGAAATGTCTTAGGAGGTCCATTGACAGGTTTGAAGCATTGCTTTGTAGTCTAAAGGACATGGCGTGTGCTGGACTGCTGGAAAACGAAATCCACGGTGGCGGGGAGAGGGGGGGGGGGTAAAAACAATACTTTTCTCTCTGTATCGTTCCCTAAAGCTATACGGATGCCCGACGAGAGGTCTCAAGGACCGCCTTGTCGTATGGAAGCCTGTGTTGCTCGTCAAAGTCCTTAAAATATTCATGGACAGTTTTAAACCACTGTTTTGTTGTGTGGATGGATGCATTTTCTGCTCAGCGAAGGTATCCTGCTGTCCATGGACAGGTTGGAGGCATTGTATTGTTGAGTAGAGAGACATGCACTGTTGGAAAACCAATTCCATTGTGTCCAGGGGATTTAAAACACTGCATTGTTATCCTGAAAAGGTCCTCTGTTGTCCAGCGACAGATTAAAAACACAGCTTTGTTGAATAATGAATGGGACCGCGGCAGGGATGGCTCCGAAAAGGTTGCCCCGTGATATCAAATCTGGGCACTGTGATCCTCAGAAGTGGCCTGCTTTAGTATAAGGACTTTTTCGAATGAGCGTCCTGGGCAGTTTCCTTGTTTCGTAAAGGGATCCATTGCGTCTTGAAATGTCTTAGGAGGTCCATTGACAGGTTTGAAGCATTGCTTTGTAGTCTAAAGGACATGGCGTGTGCTGGACTGCTGGAAAACGAAATCCACGGTGGCGGGGAGAGGGGGGGGGGGTAAAAACAATACTTTTCTCTCTGTATCGTTCCCTAAAGCTATACGGATGCCCGACGAGAGGTCTCAAGGACCGCCTTGTCGTATGGAAGCCTGTGTTGCTCGTCAAAGTCCTTAAAATATTCATGGACAGTTTTAAACCACTGTTTTGTTGTGTGGATGGATGCATTTTCTGCTCAGCGAAGGTATCCTGCTGTCCATGGACAGGTTGGAGGCATTGTATTGTTGAGTAGAGAGACATGCACTGTTGGAAAACCAATTCCATTGTGTCCAGGGGATTTAAAACACTGCATTGTTATCCTGAAAAGGTCCTCTGTTGTCCAGCGACAGATTAAAAACACAGCTTTGTTGAATAATGAATGGGACCGCGGCAGGGATGGCTCCGAAAAGGTTGCCCCGTGATATCAAATCTGGGCACTGTGATCCTCAGAAGTGGTCCTGCTTTAGTATAAGGACTTTTTCGAATGAGCGTCCTGGGCAGTTTCCTTGTTTCGTAAAGGGATCCATTGCGTCTTGAAATGTCTTAGGAGGTCCATTGACAGGTTTGAAGCATTGCTTTGTAGTCTAAAGGACATGGCGTGTGCTGGACTGCTGGAAAACGAAATCCACGGTGGCGGGAGAGGGGGGGGGGGTAAAAACAATACTTTTCTCTCTGTATCGTTCCCTAAAGCTATACGGATGCCCGACGAGAGGTCTCAAGGACCGCCTTGTCGTATGGAAGCCTGTGTTGCTCGTCAAAGTCCTTAAAATATTCATGGACAGTTTTAAACCACTGTTTTGTTGTGTGGATGGATGCATTTTCTGCTCAGCGAAGGTATCCTGCTGTCCATGGACAGGTTGGAGGCATTGTATTGTTGAGTAGAGAGACATGCACTGTTGGAAAACCAATTCCATTGTGTCCAGGGGATTTAAAACACTGCATTGTTATCCTGAAAAGGTCCTCTGTTGTCCAGTGACAGATTAAAAACACAGCTTTGTTGAATAATGAATGGGACCGCGGCAGGGATGGCTCCGAAAAGGTTGCCCCGTGATATCAAATCTGGGCACTGTGATCCTCAGAAGTGGTCCTGCTTTAGTATAAGGACTTTTTCGAATGAGCGTCCTGGGCAGTTTCCTTGTTTCGTAAAGGGATCCATTGCGTCTTGAAATGTCTTAGGAGGTCCATTGACAGGTTTGAAGCATTGCTTTGTAGTCTAAAGGACATGGCGTGTGCTGGACTGCTGGAAAACGAAATCCACGGTGGCGGGGAGAGGGGGGGGGGTAAAAACAATACTTTTCTCTCTGTATCGTTCCCTAAAGCTATACGGATGCCCGACGAGAGGTCTCAAGGACCGCCTTGTCGTATGGAAGCCTGTGTTGCTCGTCAAAGTCCTTAAAATATTCATGGACAGTTTTAAACCACTGTTTTGTTGTGTGGATGGATGCATTTTCTGCTCAGCGAAGGTATCCTGCTGTCCATGGACAGGTTGGAGGCATTGTATTGTTGAGTAGAGAGACATGCACTGTTGGAAAACCAATTCCATTGTGTCCAGGGGATTTAAAACACTGCATTGTTATCCTGAAAAGGTCCTCTGTTGTCCAGTGACAGATTAAAAACACAGCTTTGTTGAATAATGAATGGGACCGCGGCAGGGATGGCTCCGAAAAGGTTGCCCCGTGATATCAAATCTGGGCACTGTGATCCTAGAAGTGGCCTGCTTTAGTATAAGGACTTTTTCGAATGAGCGTCCTGGGACAGTTTCCTTGTTTCGTAAAGGGATCCATTGCGTCTTGAAATGTCTTAGGAGGTCCATTGACAGGTTTGAAGCATTGCTTTGTAGTCTAAAGGACATGGCGTGTGCTGGACTGCTGGAAAACGAAATCCACGGTGGCGGGAGAGGGGGGGGGGGTAAAAACAATACTTTTCTCTCTGTATCGTTCCCTAAAGCTATACGGATGCCCGACGAGAGGTCTCAAGGACCGCCTTGTCGTATGGAAGCCTGTGTTGCTCGTCAAAGTCCTTAAAATATTCATGGACAGTTTTAAACCACTGTTTTGTTGTGTGGATGGATGCATTTTCTGCTCAGCGAAGGTATCCTGCTGTCCATGGACAGGTTGGAGGCATTGTATTGTTGAGTAGAGAGACATGCACTGTTGGAAAACCAATTCCATTGTGTCCAGGGGATTTAAAACACTGCATTGTTATCCTGAAAAGGTCCTCTGTTGTCCAGTGACAGATTAAAAACACAGCTTTGTTGAATAATGAATGGGACCGCGGCAGGGATGGCTCCGAAAAGGTTGCCCCGTGATATCAAATCTGGGCACTGTGATCCTAGAAGTGGTCCTGCTTTAGTATAAGGACTTTTTCGAATGAGCGTCCTGGGACAGTTTCCTTGTTTCGTAAAGGGATCCATTGCGTCTTGAAATGTCTTAGGAGGTCCATTGACAGGTTTGAAGCATTGCTTTGTAGTCTAAAGAGACATGGCGTGTGCTGGACTGCTGGAAAACGAAATCCACGGTGGCGGGGAGAGGGGGGGGGGTAAAAACAATACTTTTCTCTCTGTATCGTTCCCTAAAGCTATACGGATGCCCGACGAGAGGTCTCAAGGACCGCCTTGTCGTATGGAAGCCTGTGTTGCTCGTCAAAGTCCTTAAAATATTCATGGACAGTTTTAAACCACTGTTTTGTTGTGTGGATGGATGCATTTTCTGCTCAGCGAAGGTATCCTGCTGTCCATGGACAGGTTGGAGGCATTGTATTGTTGAGTAGAGAGACATGCACTGTTGGAAAACCAATTCCATTGTGTCCAGGGGATTTAAAACACTGCATTGTTATCCTGAAAAGGTCCTCTGTTGTCCAGTGACAGATTAAAAACACAGCTTTGTTGAATAATGAATGGGACCGCGGCAGGGATGGCTCCGAAAAGGTTGCCCCGTGATATCAAATCTGGGCACTGTGATCCTAGAAGTGGTCCTGCTTTAGTATAAGGACTTTTTCGAATGAGCGTCCTGGGACAGTTTCCTTGTTTCGTAAAGGGATCCATTGCGTCTTGAAATGTCTTAGGAGGTCCATTGACAGGTTTGAAGCATTGCTTTGTAGTCTAAAGGACATGGCGTGTGCTGGACTGCTGGAAAACGAAATCCACGGTGGCGGGAGAGGGGGGGGGGGTAAAAACAATACTTTTCTCTCTGTATCGTTCCCTAAAGCTATACGGATGCCCGACGAGAGGTCTCAAGGACCGCCTTGTCGTATGGAAGCCTGTGTTGCTCGTCAAAGTCCTTAAAATATTCATGGACAGTTTTAAACCACTGTTTGTTGTGTGGATGGATGCATTTTCTGCTCAGAGAAGGTATCCTGCTGTCCATGGACAGGTTGGAGGCATTGTATTGTTGAGTAGAGAGACATGCACTGTTGGAAAACCAATTCCATTGTGTCCAGGGGATTTAAAACACTGCATTGTTATCCTGAAAAGGTCCTCTGTTGTCCAGTGACAGATTAAAAACACAGCTTTGTTGAATAATGAATGGGACCGCGGCAGGGATGGCTCCGAAAAGGTTGCCCCGTGATATCAAATCTGGGCACTGTGATCCTAGAAGTGGTCCTGCTTTAGTATAAGGACTTTTTCGAATGAGCGTCCTGGACAGTTTCCTTGTTTCGTAAAGGGATCCATTGCGTCTTGAAATGTCTTAGGAGGTCCATTGACAGGTTTGAAGCATTGCTTTGTAGTCTAAAGAGACATGGCGTGTGCTGGACTGCTGGAAAACGAAATCCACGGTGGCGGGGAGAGGGGGGGGGGTAAAAACAATACTTTTCTCTCTGTATCGTTCCCTAAAGCTATACGGATGCCCGACGAGAGGTCTCAAGGACCGCCTTGTCGTATGGAAGCCTGTGTTGCTCGTCAAAGTCCTTAAAATATTCATGGACAGTTTTAAACCACTGTTTTGTTGTGTGGATGGATGCATTTTCTGCTCAGCGAAGGTATCCTGCTGTCCATGGACAGGTTGGAGGCATTGTATTGTTGAGTAGAGAGACATGCACTGTTGGAAAACCAATTCCATTGTGTCCAGGGGATTTAAAACACTGCATTGTTATCCTGAAAAGGTCCTCTGTTGTCCAGTGACAGATTAAAAACACAGCTTTGTTGAATAATGAATGGGACCGCGGCAGGGATGGCTCCGAAAAGGTTGCCCCGTGATATCAAATCTGGGCACTGTGATCCTAGAAGTGGTCCTGCTTTAGTATAAGGACTTTTTCGAATGAGCGTCCTGGGACAGTTTCCTTGTTTCGTAAAGGGATCCATTGCGTCTTGAAATGTCTTAGGAGGTCCATTGACAGGTTTGAAGCATTGCTTTGTAGTCTAAAGGACATGGCGTGTGCTGGACTGCTGGAAAACGAAATCCACGGTGGCGGGGAGGGGGGGGGTAAAAACAATACTTTTCTCTCTGTATCGTTCCCTAAAGCTATACGGATGCCCGACGAGAGGTCTCAAGGACCGCCTTGTCGTATGGAAGCCTGTGTTGCTCGTCAAAGTCCTTAAAATATTCATGGACAGTTTTAAACCACTGTTTTGTTGTGTGGATGGATGCATTTTCTGCTCAGCGAAGGTATCCTGCTGTCCATGGACAGGTTGGAGGCATTGTATTGTTGAGTAGAGAGACATGCACTGTTGGAAAACCAATTCCATTGTGTCCAGGGGATTTAAAACACTGCATTGTTATCCTGAAAAGGTCCTCTGTTGTCCAGTGACAGATTAAAAACACAGCTTTGTTGAATAATGAATGGGACCGCGGCAGGGATGGCTCCGAAAAGGTTGCCCCGTGATATCAAATCTGGGCACTGTGATCCTAGAAGTGGTCCTGCTTTAGTATAAGGACTTTTTCGAATGAGCGTCCTGGGCAGTTTCCTTGTTTCGTAAAGGGATCCATTGCGTCTTGAAATGTCTTAGGAGGTCCATTGACAGGTTTGAAGCATTGCTTTGTAGTCTAAAGAGACATGGCGTGTGCTGGACTGCTGGAAAACGAAATCCACGGTGGCGGGAGAGGGGGGGGGGTAAAAACAATACTTTTCTCTCTGTATCGTTCCCTAAAGCTATACGGATGCCCGACGAGAGGTCTCAAGGACCGCCTTGTCGTATGGAAGCCTGTGTTGCTCGTCAAAGTCCTTAAAATATTCATGGACAGTTTTAAACCACTGTTTTGTTGTGTGGATGGATGCATTTTCTGCTCAGCGAAGGTATCCTGCTGTCCATGGACAGGTTGGAGCATTGTATTGTTGAGTAGAGAGACATGCACTGTTGGAAAACCAATTCCATTGTGTCCAGGGATTTAAAACACTGCATTGTTATCCTGAAAAGGTCCTCTGTTGTCCAGTGACAGATTAAAACACAGCTTTGTTGAATAATGAATGGGACCGCGGCAGGGATGGCTCCGAAAAGGTTGCCCCGTGATATCAAATCTGGCACTGTGATCCTAGAAGTGGTCCTGCTTTAGTATAAGGACTTTTTCGAATGAGCGTCCTGGACAGTTTCCTTGTTTCGTAAAGGATCCATTGCGTCTTGAAATGTCTTAGGAGGTCCATTGACAGGTTTGAAGCATTGCTTTGTAGTCTAAAGAGACATGGCGTGTGCTGGACTGCTGGAAAACGAAATCCACGGTGGCGGGGAGAGGGGGGGGGTAAAAACAATACTTTTCTCTCTGTATCGTTCCCTAAAGCTATACGGATGCCCGACGAGAGTCTCAAGGACCGCCTTGTCGTATGGAAGCCTGTGTTGCTCGTCAAAGTCCTTAAAATATTCATGGACAGTTTTAAACCACTGTTTTGTTGTGTGGATGGATGCATTTTCTGCTCAGCGAAGGTATCCTGCTGTCCATGGACAGGTTGGAGCATTGTATTGTTGAGTAGAGAGACATGCACTGTTGGAAAACCAATTCCATTGTGTCCAGGGATTTAAAACACTGCATTGTTATCCTGAAAAGTCCTCTGTTGTCCAGTGACAGATTAAAAACACAGCTTTGTTGAATAATGAATGGGACCGCGGCAGGATGGCTCCGAAAAGGTTGCCCCGTGATATCAAATCTGGCACTGTGATCCTAGAAGTGGTCCTGCTTAGTATAAGGACTTTTTCGAATGAGCGTCCTGGGACAGTTTCCTTGTTTCGTAAAGGATCCATTGCGTCTTGAAATGTCTTAGGAGGTCCATTGACAGGTTTGAAGCATTGCTTTGTAGTCTAAAGAGACATGCGTGTGCTGGACTGCTGGAAAACGAAATCCACGGTGCGGGAGAGGGGGGGGGTAAAAACAATACTTTCTCTCTGTATCGTTCCCTAAAGCTATACGGATGCCGACGAGAGTCTCAAGGACCGCCTTGTCGTATGGAAGCCTGTGTTGCTCGTCAAAGTCCTTAAAATATTCATGGACAGTTTTAAACCACTGTTTTGTTGTGTGATGGATGCATTTTCTGCTCAGCGAAGTATCCTGCTGTCCATGGACAGTTGGAGGCATTGTATTGTTGAGTAGAGAGACATGCACTGTTGGAAAAACCAATTCCATTGTGTCCAGGGATTAAAACACTGCATTGTTATCCTGAAAAGGTCCTCTGTTGTCCAGTGACAGATTAAAAAACACAGCTTTGTTGAATAATGAATGGGACCGCGGCAGGGATGGCTCCGAAAAGGTTGCCCCGTGATATCAAATCTGGCACTGTGATCCTAAGAAGTGGTCCTGCTTAGTATAAGGACTTTTTCGAATGAGCGTCCTGGG